>VZTT01061962.1:22341-33440 GCA_013400855.1 Buphagus erythrorhynchus
TGAGCAACATGTGTTCATGTTGATCCCTGAACACTTAGAGCTTTGTTATGCCCCTGTGAAGCACTGAACAAACCCATTTTAAAACAGAGGGAGTATGTATTGCTTAATTACAGGATTACTTAATTTGGCAGCATAAATAGCTTGTGAGGATGTGTGTCCCCTTCCATCATGCTTCTTTTTGTACTTCCAATTTTTAAGTTTAATTTTTTTATCATTTTGAAAATTAGTCCTGATGTACCAAATATGGCACAGAAGAGTAAGGGCAGCGGAATTAGGATGTGGCAGTAGATACAGAAATATTAGAAGGCATAAAAATCATCGAGATGGAGAAGGGAAATCAATATATTGATAACAGTTGGCCAGGTAATAGTGGTAAGGCAGTGTGGAATGCAGAGTGTGGATAACAAGAAATGGAACTGTTAAAATACAGGAGCCTGGACAGAAAATTAAAATATTTCATAATGAATGATGTTATGGGAATAATGGAAATACACAAAAATCACAGAATTAAGTTAATGACTAGGACATAATTTTCAAATGGGAACGTTCTGTTTTGGAAAGATGGAAATAAAAATGTGTGCAGTGATGATCTATAAAGGATTCAGCAGCAGAGTGACTGCAAACTTATGTGGGAGACAGATTATTTAAAATTTTTTTTTGGGGGGTGGAAGTGATGGCAAACAGGATTCTGGAGGAGTAGAGGTGGCTGCTTTGTGCACATCCTCTTGATCAGATTTAGAGGTGGATCACAGAAACCTTTGGTGTATTGCAAGTACAAATACTTGTGGGAGTATTTTTTTCTGTTACTTCCCAGCTGTAGTGATAATGCTATTAATAACTTTGTTAGGTATCCTATCCACAGCAAAGTATTATTTCCACTGAATGACACAGATTTAGTGTGAATTTGTCCCACCAAATGGGGATATGGTGACTGCAAGGCCACCTGAGTGAGTTAATCACCAGCAGAAAAACGTGAAGTCAACAGAGGGCCTGGAAGTGTTGGGAAGAGATGAAAGTTGGTGTCTTAGAAGCCAGGATGTATAGGAATTTAAATAAAGAGCCAAAGGTTGAACAAAATCAGTGAGCTGGGTGTTCTGTCTTGCCTTGAGGGATGGAGGTGGGTAAGGTCAGATGCAGATGGGCTGCTTGTGGCAGGACTGGGTTACAGATAAGAGCTAAGGTGATATTTGGCTCCATTTTTCAGGGCAGCTTTTGACACTGCAAAAGTAATGTGGAAATGGGAATTGCTGTATTGCCATTGAAGGCAAAACTGAAGTATTGAAGCATGAAGTTTTAGGTTATGGAAATGCAGATCTTCAGCAAGAAGTGACTTTAATGTATTGATTGAGTTAGTGTTGAAGAACCACAGTCTTTAATGGCAGTGGTTATAAAAGGGAGGGGAAAAAAGGAAATTTGATTTCAGTAGCCTGAATTAAAAGGGTGGATGCCTTAGAACATATTTGGGAGACAAGATCAGAAACTAGATTTTCAAAAAATAATAACAACAAAACCCTATATCATTTTTCCAGTGTCAAATCTGATTAAGTATTTGATGCATGGGGAAAATGATGCTGACTGTTAGTCAGGTGGTAAAAATAGGGAGATATTCATGAGTAGGAAACTGGCCATGGGAAGTGTTGAGGGGTAAAGTGTAAATCCGTGCTACTGATGTTGGGAATGGTCTTATTTCACTAGCAAACACTGCATAAATGTTAGGAATCAGTACGTGAAATTTCATCATTTCAAGAGGTATAGGAAGGATTGTCAGGGAAAGGAGAATCTGAGCATCATTCAGAAAGCTGCAGGTTAATAGATACAGGTTACAAAAGTATATATAGTAAAGACAGTATAGCTGGGAGTTAATAGGGACCTGGGAGATGATCATAAGCAACTGAAATGGGTGCACATGCCCTGAGTGGTCACTGGATGGCCTTTACAAGGTGCAGCAGGCAAAAGCAGTTTAGGGCTCATTCATCTGCCTTTTCCAGTTGACAGATGGAAGCAACAGGTTATCACTTAGTCTTCTCCAGGAAAAATAAAACTAATAAATAAAAATGGAAGGATGTTTTCTGAGCATTAGAGCATCACAGTTCTGGAAGAGCTTTCCAGTAGAGAAAGCCAGGGTGGAAAAGTGGTGACTGATTTGTTAATGAAGGGGTGTGAATTGTTTCTGGTGCTAGCAGAGAACTGAAGTTGATAATCTTAGGAAACCACACCTGGATTCTTACATAAAGTAATGAGAAACCTCGTGGCTTATTTCACACGTGAAGATTTTGCTGCAAGTTGTTCTTGCTCCAGAGCACAGAACACCTGAGCACTGAGGCTGCAGGAGTTTTGAATACTCAAGTTGGTACCTTACACACTTCTCTGTGGATTTTTAATGGAGTTTCCTGGATTGAAACAGCAGCAAGCAGCCATTGTGCTTCTGTTGTCTGAGCAACAGCTGATGTTTGAGCTCAACAATTGAGCGCAGCAGCAGAGTATTTGCTCTGTTTTCTTTGTGAAGGAAGCAGTAGGTTATAGTTTAGTTCTAATACAGAATTTTGCAGAGCTGCAGCACAGAGGAAAGTGGTGGAAACTCCATTTTAGAGGTGTTTGCTCAAATAAATGTGGTTAGATCTGTTTTAAAATGAAGATTCTTCCCTGAAAGGAAGATCTTGGTTCTTGCTTTCCTTCTTGGCCTGTGAAATTTCCACCCAGCTGACTTGTGGTGTAGGAAAAAGCAACTGATTTTAAGATTTTTTTCAGTAATTTGGACTAGGAAATAAAACAAATTGTGAACCAGCCTGAGAAAGAAAGAAAGAGAAAAAAGAATTCATGGTCTCTTGAAAGCAGGGTTTGAGATTTTTTTTTTTCCATTTTTTAGGTTGTTTAAAAAGAGTAATGGTTTAAATGTGCTGGGCTTCACTGGTCCAATAGCCTGTAAATTTGCTGAAATGTCAATTTGAGACAGCTGATGGCTAAGTTGTACTTTCTCTCTTCTGCAGTGCTCACACCTCCTCCCCCATTGCCACCACCAATACAGGGATATGCCTTCAAACCTCCTCCTCGACCGGATTTTGGCACTTCTGGGAGAACAATCAAACTGCAGGCCAACTTCTTTGAAATGGACATTCCTAAAATAGATATCTACCATTATGAATTGGATATAAAGCCAGAAAAATGTCCTAGAAGAGTTAACAGGTAACACTGTGCTTTGCCTTTCCTCAGTTTATTTGCAGTGTTGTTTTTCTTTGAAGAAGCTGGAGCCATGTGCCCTCGCTGATTTCTGGAAAGATGTGTGGCTTTAATCAGTGATTGTACTGATCACTTCCATTAACAGCATATGCATGTCCCTGTATTTTTTTTTTCCCTCCAAGTCTTGGATTGATTTTGTCAGAATCTTAAGATGCTGCTGATTGAAACCACTGGTGGCAGATGGATAAGCTGTATTAGCTCTATTGAAGCTGGGTCAGTATAAGCCAACTTGATAAAAATGATTTATTATTACCTGGTTAAAGATTGGAGTGTAATTGGCTGAAGGTCTTCAGCAGGGAGCTGGGCTTACCAGCTTTTTTTCCCACCTTTCCCTACTCACAAGAGGAGGTAAAACCCGTTTGTTTGTGGGAGAGGATTATGGAGTTACTAAAGCATGTAAGAAATTATCCTTCATCATTAGATTCTATATAAGGGAAAACTATGCTCCTGAAACAGATAGCAAGGTGAAAACACAGAGCAGCTGTCCAGGGAAGGAAGCAGAAGGTAGGTCTTACATTTGGCATCTCTGCCCTGTTAGAGTGTGCAACTTCATTGACTTGAAAAAGGAGCGGCGTTGCCAGAAGTGAAACTTGAGAATGAGACTTGGCACCAACTGGAAACCGCAAGTGTCATCATCATAACTACACCTTGACTGTAGACAATTGGGATGGCCTGTTTATATATTCAAGAGCAAAGCCTTTCCTTGTTAAAAAAGGTCACATGGGTGGAATATGCAGTCGTGAAAATAAACAGTGTGGAGTCAAAAAAGCCACCCGAAAGCCACAGTTTTCCTAATGTGAGTTAATAAATCTGAGGGCATGCTCTGTTGTTATACTGAGGAGTTGGTAATTAGTGTTTTCTCAAAGTAGCATCACTGTGCTTTGTTGCCCTGTTTTTTTTCTTTCTGTGGTGATCTATTATAAATTAATTTTTCAGCTAGTCAATAGCTGAGGTTAATTTTAAAAGCAAACACTGTTGTTAAGTGTATGAAGCTGAACTCTCTGCTGATTTCACTGAGATGCTCTTCCAGCATTGAAGCACTGCAAAACACTTGGAGCAGTCACTTTTTTCATAAGGGGAGCTGTGAGAGCTTTGCTTTCCTTAACTGCTATCCCTGCCACCCCTCCAGCTCAGCCAGCTGCTGCTAGCTGATTGCCTCTGCAGCTCCTCTGGGAGCCAAGTGCTGCACGGCTCGTGTTTGTTTTCTGTGTGAGCACCTCCCTTACAGTCCAGTGTGGGGGTGCTTGCCACAAAACCTAAAGTAATTTTTCTCACTGGAAAGGCAGATTCTATTCAGTAGCAAGTTCTTCCTCCAGTGCCAGCTAATGACCTGCTCTGCTTGGTCAGGTTAGTCACTCCTCTTTTGTGGTGATGGGAGCAGATAGATTCTACACAGATTAAATGCCTTTTGCAATAAGCAGAGATGCCATAGATGCATTCAGCAGTGGATGTTTCTCAGTGCAGTGTGGTAACAATACAATTTGGATTCACATACTGAAGTGTATTTTATTTCACTCAAATAGAGCTTACTGCTCTATTGTGTTGATATACCTGTACTCACCTGCACCTGGGTTTTTGTGAGCTGTGACCTTTTGGTCCTATGTCTATACCTGTATTTCTGTGTGTGCAAATACATACATGTATATATATATATACACACAGTATTATGCAGGATGCTTATGTAATCCAATTCTGAATGATGGTTTTTTTCCTGCTGGCTTCTAGTATTTTGGTTATATAATTCACATGTATATAGTAAGTAGCTTTTATCATTGCTTTATGCGATACAACCTCTAGAAAGGAGAGAGGGAGATTTTATTTTTTGCTCTACTCCCTTACCCGTGTCAGCTTTGTTCTTCAGTTTTACTCCAGCTTGTTCTGCGACCCTGCAGACCCCACTACAAGGTGTATCCACTGTACATGCAAGTTCCACACTGAGACATGAGCTGGAGCAGGACTGGAAAACACACAGCTGGGACAATGTTCCTGAATTAATACAGTCTGGCTACACTTCTGTACAAGTGACAGAAAGGTCAGATCTGTTTGGACAGGCAGAGTGGGCAGTGTGAGTTTGGTTCTGCACTGTGGGTGCTTTCTCAGTTTAATTTTTGAGGATTTGTACGAGGTGAACTCTGCCTGCAGTTGCCAGCCCAGGGTCTTGGTGAGCCTGCATGATGAGCTTGGTAGAACAGTCGTCCCAAAGGGCTGAAGTTAGTGAAGTGGTAAATAACTCTTCTTTTAACTCTGCATGGAGAAAATAACTTACTTTTCATTAAAATATCTCCACCCACAGCTGAGAAGCACCACTGCTAATTGTGGATGTGTTTTGAAGCTTGAAAACACTAAGTGGAAGTGTTCATTTTTTATATTAAGCAGTTTACAATCGGAAGAACTTGCTCAGGAAGAGAGTGGGGTTTCCATGCTCAATCTTAAACTCAAGGTTGAAAAACACCTCCTTCCTCCCACCCTTGCAGTGACATGTGTGTTCAGTCAGACCCTGCAGACCTGAGGCAGATATTACTGGGTCAGGTTTGAGTCATGCTTTGCAGGAGGTCAGACTTGCTTCCAGTGGCCACATCTTATTTTAAGACAAACCCTGGGACACAGCAAAGAAATTGCCAATTAAAACAGTCTTAATTATTTTACTGAATGAGTTCAGTTTCTTCTCAGATTTTTCAGCACTGTAATACCTGCCTGAATGCTGGGTTAATTACCTTGCCAAGTCAGGGTGCATGAACAGTCCCCTGCAGCATCTGTGAGCTGGTGGTTGTCAGCAGTGCTGGAGGAGCAGTGGTTTCTGTGTCGTTTTAACCTCTTAATGCCCTTTTGCCCCTACTGTGTCTTAAGATTGCAGCTTGCTGATGGATTTTGGGTATTACTGGTAGACTGAAGGATGTCTCTCTGGGACATTAGGACCAAAAGACCTTTGGCATCACAGAGTGTTACTATTCCAGGTGACCTCTCATTGACTGCTGAACTGCTTTGGATGACCAGTGTGGAGCTGTGTGAGGTGTGAGTGGTTTCCCCATTAAAACAAAAATGGAACCTAATTCCAGCTACTCTTAAATAAATGTGTACTCTTAGTATTCACAGCTCCAGTGAATGCACATACCCAGGTTTTTTGGATGGATCCCAGTTTTGTTGTGTGTATGAAAAAAAAAAAACATTTAAAAATTATCTTTCTCAGGGAACTGCAAAACATTTCACTATCATTGTTGGCATAAACTGCTATCCTGACATTGGGGCTGTAAGCTGGGATAATGATATTTTTGAAAGCTTCTCAGGCTGCTGAGCTTTTGGTCCAGGGTCCTCTGCAGAAAGGGCTGTAGGACAGGGGAGCTGAAGCCCCAGGATCTACCATGCACCTCTTGCTTTGAGCTTGAGAGAGCACGAGCTTTCACTTCACCACTTCCAGCAGGTCACAGAAGAGGAAGGAAAGTTTAAATCTGAAAAAAAACAAACCTAAAAATAGCAGTTTCAGGAAAACAGTTTAGTCTGTGAAAAGGTTGCTTTCAGTTCAGATCAGTCAAACAAATCTTGCCTTTAGTAGACAGGAGTGGACAACCCTTTCATTTGCCTAGTGCCTCTGTTGGTAAATATTATTATCAGTACTCATCTACTACTTAACATTCAAAGTAAAAAGTTGGATTAACTTAATCTTTTTGCATTTTCAGAGAAATAGTGGAGCATATGGTTCAGCACTTTAAAACCCAGATTTTTGGGGATCGCAAACCAGTGTTTGATGGAAGAAAAAACCTTTATACAGCTATGCCACTTCCCATTGGAAGAGATAAAGTAAGTTTTGAATAGAAAAATTTGTAGAGATTTTAACGTGTTATTTGCAGAATATTTCTAATAACTAATTGAAACTGATTTTCTGTTTCTGATTTTTGTTTCTGGAATAGATGTCTCTATTGTTGCCACTCTGCTCAGGTTGTGCTTTGCCAGGACACAAGTGTGAGCTTGTTGACATCCCAGTGGTCACTCCCTGTTCTATATCCCTTCACTCCTCCCTCTCTCTCTTCCCACTGGTGTGGTTTCTGCTACTTTAGGGAGCTGGATCAGCCCCAGACAGCAGACAATCTCCAGAGTGGTACTAGGGAGAAAGTGAGAGCACAGTTGAGTGTGGGAGAGAGGAGGGAAAATACTGCTCTGGGCAGCAAGAAGCTATTATATCACCTCACTAATCTCATCAAAGCCCACTTGAAGCTTACTCACTATCAGTAGCTGAATGAAGCTCCTCCATCTCTCTGTTGCTTGTGTTGGAACCTCTCCTCCCTAATCCTTCATGACTGAGAGCCAAATTAATTTACTCTGCACAGGTTAAGACCTGCAATCTTTGCCCCAGGGCAGCTGGAGAGGACTGGGGTTGTGCTTGCCAGCTCCCGGTGGGGCGGTGACCTCTTTGGGCTCTGGTTGTGGCTGCTCCTGTGCCCATTGACTGCTGGAGTGGAAGGGACTCTGTTGGAACATGCTAACACACAAGCACTAGAAAATAATTTAGCCTATGCATCTGTGATCTAATACCAGATTGAATTTTCTGTGCCTTTTTTTTTTTCATTTAAGTGAGTCCCTGAGGGAGGGCATGTTCATTCTTGTTGATACTGCAGTAGTCCCCTTATGCTGGGGGTGCACAGTTACAGGGGAGGACTGTTCTATCTCCTAGGAGCTGATTGCAACTTAAGTAGACAAAAATAAAACAAAAGTGGGGAACAGAAATGTGGAAACTGGGAACCACTCAGGGCCTCTGAAATTTAGCAGCTATACAGTAGTTCAGGCTGTCATTTGCTGTCTCATTCTGGATGTCTGTGCAATGCTTGATGTAGTTAATGGTTCTACCTGAATCAAGCTCTTAATCTCACATGTGTAATTTTTATTTCCTCCCAATCTAAGTGAATGCCATGCAGTAAAGGTCAGTCTCTACTCTGGTGTTAATTACTTTTCATTAACTGATAAGATAACGTCTGGGAAAACTGTAAAGGAATCATTAAAACTTAGTGGTTTTTTCCCCTTTCTTTCTCATACAATATTCCAGTTCCTACAGGCTTCACACACAAGACTGCAAAGTATTTGCCAAAGGTGGAAGGATACTTGATGAGAGTCTCTTAGGGGTTTGAACAACTCTGGATGTATGCAGAGTTGCCTTATAATACTTTACAAATTATGCATGAATAACAATATACCTTATGACAAGTATGAAGTTCTGCATTTAATAAGTAAAGGTAAATAAAATTGGTTTATCTATACATGATAAAGAGGGATCAAATTAATTCTCAGATCTAATGAGACTTTATGAGATGCAAGTTGACCCTCCTTGCTCTGATAACCATTTTGATGGGACAGAGTTAACAAAATCTTCCAGGTCAGCCTTTTCCTAGGTGTGGTTACTCTGTTCATTTGCACAGACACAGAGGAATTGGGGCATCAAGAGCATTTTCTGCTGCCACACTGTCCCTAGATGTCAGTTTTACCATGTATATTTTAGTGTATGTGGGCTTTAAAATCCAAAGCATCAGGATTGGAGTCCTGTTTTGTCAGCAGGCACAGAAGGAACATCTCATCCAAGAAATCATCTCATCTATTCCCAATCTTGCCAGAGCAGTCAGCATTTGGAATGGGTGGTCACTGAGGAGAGAGTTTGCTTGTGGTGGAGTTTAGCACGAGGTAGTGTCAGGTGGTTTCATCTGTGGCTCACATCCAGGCTCACTTTCAATAAACTCCTATTTTTCCCCTGTTTCCCATGGTTATAGGGCTTTGTCACTTGTTCTGCTCTACATATATTAATGTTACCCTGGAGGATAGAGCTAATAGAGATAAATCTGTAGCTGTTTTAAATGAGACGGGGGGAAATTTAGCTTAATGAAGGAAATTTTTACATGGTGCTAAATTGGTTTAAGCATGATTTAAACCACTATAAAGCTTGTAGGTATTAGGACTTTCCTCCAGCATAATTAGATTAGGTTTCTTTGGTGGTTTTTTATTTTTTTTTGACTCTTCTGTGCATAGCAAATGTAGCAAGTTTACTGCACATCTGATTACATTTAGGATCATATTGAAAAGATTCATGAACATACAATGATTAATCTATGTGGAAGATCTTAATTGACTTGCAGTATGCATTGGTAGTGGAAAAGCTGATGCTGAACAGAGGGCTGACACCAAATTGCCAAGGTTTTTTCCCCTCCTGTTGCTCTTTTAAGTTAATTAATGCACTCTGTCCTCATCCCTTGTTGGTAGTGGTTGTTCTGGGCTTGTTTTTTTTTTTTTGTCCTTGCTGGCAGCTCTGCTTATTTTATAACTTTTTCTTCTATATAAATACTTTTCTGCTTGGATTTTGTGGTTATCAAATCTGTTTTCATTCCTTCCTTAGTGTACCTTATTTTCACTCTTTTATTTCTTCATTTTTTAGACCTTTTAGAGGAAATATGGAATATGTAAATATTAACATGATATTTTCTTAGTTTTTACTTGTACATGTTGAGAAGAAAGAAGTGTTTAGGACACTGTCAAGGTAGGAAGATATTAAGTCTCCTCTTTCTTTGTAGGTTCTACACAGCAAACCCAAGTCACCTCTAACAGCAACTTTGTATTCAATTCCTGCTTTACTTGTGTATTTCCCTAAAATATCCTTCTGTGGTTAAAAGCTGGAATTTAATTTTACCTGAACTTGGAAGTTTTCTCACCTAGCAAGATTCAAGAGCAACTGATGTATCTTAACCTACATCTTCATTAGTCTTTTATTAGAAAAACTAATTATGAATGAACAGAGCAGCAGTTTGATACAGAAATCCTGCTGCTATTCCCTTATCCAGAAGGAAGATGTAAATCCTGTCTGTGGCCACAAACTTGCTCCTCTGACTTTGTCATTCTGAAGTACTGCTAAAGACTCTGCACATGACAGAAGCAGAGCTCTTTCCTCAATCCATAGTTTGTTGTTAATCTGTTTTCCTCTGAATCCCTGGGAAGGAAAAGCTCTTGGATTAATAGAGAAAAGGTACATTGTATGCTCAGAGCATGATAAAATAATCATGTGATTTTGCATTTATTTTATGGAGAAGAAGAAATACTAAGAATTCCTCAGAAACACATGGTCAGGTTTAATCTTTATTTTTTTTTTTAAATTTGTGTGAGTCATTCAGGCCACATCAGCTTCAAGACCTATGCTTTTTAATAATAGCTTTGAAATTTTTCTACAGGCTTAATGATTTTTCACATCCTGTCAGTAAAATCCCTTTCATTTAGCTCCCTTAGCTGCAAAATTCTCAACTCTTGCAATTTAGCAGTGCATCGACCAGGTAGCATCTTGACATTGTAAACCTTTTTTTTTTTTTTAATCGGGGGATAAAGAATGAAACAAATCTTAAATTTCGCTTTAGGATTTATCCCTATTAGTAAAGGACATAGTAAAATTCCCATCTAAAACTACTTTGTCCTAATTTTTTCATATTTTGCTTACTTTGCCAAACATGAGTGTGTTCATTTATCCTCAAAAATACGGAGGGGGATAAATAAAATATTACTGAGAGAGGAAAAATTCTGATTAGCAATACCTAAAAGTATATGTGAACTTTTGGATGTGGGGTGGAAAGTTACCTTGCTTATTTTAGCAGTGACTCCTAATTCAACTCATTTGGAGTTAGACCCAGCAGCAAAAACTGTTTTGGGCCAAATTCATCAGTTACAGCTCTGCTAACTTTAACTGGTATTTGCAGTTGGGCACCTGGAATAGAAATTTTTCAATCCTGGGCCTTTTATTTCCACCAGGGACAGGGTACTGCAGCACAGGTTCTTCTTCATCTTCCATTCCATCATGGTGAAGGAGTTTTGTAAATTGATACCAGGAGAGGAAAAAAAGTAAAATA
>VZTT01061962.1:33450-61947 GCA_013400855.1 Buphagus erythrorhynchus
GTGTTTAATAACTAGATGAGTTGTGTATTACCAGTATTGGGAATAAGTATAGAGTGGTTGGGGTGAGAAGGGACCTTAAAGGCCATCCTGTTCCAAGTCCCTGCCATGGGCTGGGACACCTTCCACTGGACCAGGTTGCTCAAGCAGGAATGATGAAACTTGATTTGGAGGAGAGGTTTAAAGGAAAATGCAGGTCAGATGCAACAGACATCTTCCATCTGCTGTAAATGAGAGGCAAGTTGAGGACTTTCTGATGATGTGGTGGAAAAAAGACTTCATGGAAAGCTTCCAGCCAGCTGAAGACCTGTCCTTTTCTTTGCACAGCTTTCAGCAGGTTTGACCTGGCCAGGCTCACAGCAGTGACCCCAAGATTAGACTCAGTTCCCATTGCTCTCCCACAGCTGTGCAGCTCCTTCCTCTGCTCGAGTTTCCCTGGGGAATGATGTTTGTGCTGGAGGAGAGATTCAGCTGTAATATTAATTTTGTGTGCCTGCTATAGATGGTCAGCTCATTTTTTGGGGGCACATGGGAAGGGTTTCTTATTTGTGTTTTATATTTCCTTCCTATTTTTGGACCAAAGAAACAAATTGTTGCAAGAGACCAGGTGCTGGCAAATATTAGTTTGCTGTTAGCCACCTATTATTTTTGCTAATTACAGTTTGCCTGTTAAGTGGATGCCTTCTGTATTTAAATTGCAAGCTCCCTAGCAGGCAAAATGCAGCATTTTTTTTTGTATCCAGCACAAAGGATACTCTGATCTTGTTATTTCTCAGAGTCACTCCCAGACCTCCTGATCATTTCAGACAATCCTTAATTTTAGTCGGCTTAAAAACTTTGGTACTCAGACTTCCTTTGTTTTAAGAAAGAGGAGAAATCAGCATTACAAGTAATTACAGTAATTGGCTGAAGTAATTTACCACAATGTAGTTTGCCACTGATTTTTAGACAAAAAATTCAAAGTAGGGCATAACATGGCAAAGAAGTGCCTGTTTCCTGCCTGATACCATCACTGATACTTGGGGGTTGTAGTTTATTCTTTCTTTTCTTACTTTAAAAGTAAGAGTTTTGGCTTGATGGCTTTTGTGGTTTTTTTGTTTTGTTTGGGTGATGGGTGTTTATTTTTTTCTCTTTTAAAGCTCCTTTCTTCTCTTGTTTGAACTGTGTCTGCAGCAATAGTATGTAAAGCAATGTGGTGCTCTGGAGAGCAAATACCAGAAATTCATGAGTCTTGGCAGGTGGTGACACCCCGTGCTGTATTTTAGGCATGCAGGAGCTGACAGGAGCAGTGATGCACTGGGGCGTGTTAGGGATCTGAAATCAGGTTATGGGATCTTCACCGAGACCTCCCCGTTGATACAAGCACCTCCACATTTCAGTGTTGCCTCACAGAGGAGATAGGTGCCAGCTGGGAGGCACTCCAGGCTTCTGAAATACGCCTTTGGGAAGATGGAGCTGTAAAAAGAGGCTGTACCTGTTGCGTGCTGTTGCTTCATCCTTGCTTTTTGTCTCCTCCCCTGCTTCCTGGTGTGTTCAGAGGAATCCATTGTCCCTTCTGATTTCCCCCCCCTTTCAATGGAAAGAATCATCTTGGTTTGTTGTTTGGCATTGTTGCAGGTGGAGCTGGAGGTCACACTGCCAGGAGAAGGAAAGGACAGAATCTTTAAGGTGGCTATCAAGTGGATGTCCTGCGTGAGTTTGCAGGCTTTACATGATGCTCTCTCTGGCCGCCTGCCGAGCGTCCCGTTTGAGACCATCCAGGCCCTGGATGTGGTGATGAGGCACTTGCCTTCCATGAGGTGAGGGTGCTTTAGTGTGACCTGGGTGCTTTGGTGGCTCTTTGGGCAGTCTGTGCTCCCACAGCCCAGCCACAGCCATGGCTGTGTGGCAGTGGCAGGCTCAGGCCAGAGGCCATCGGTGCTTTCCTGCTCCCCTGGTGCAATCTGGAGCCTCCAGCCTGGACACAGAGCCTTTCCCCAGAGGTCTCAGTCTGGCCCCATGTTTGTGTGCTCTCAGCTCAGGGAGGCTCTGCCATCTCCCTCTTGCCTCTCTAGCCTTGGAGGAGGAGGCTCTCCCCAAGTGGGAAGTGCTCAGAGGTTGGTCGATGTGGAAGGGTGGATTTAAAACAACTTCTTGCCCTATTCCTGTGTGTCTTTCGGCAGGTATTTATTGCCAATTTTGTATAAAGGTTACAGGGCTAGGGGGACATTAATGTCACCCTGTGTGGCTATTTTGATAGGAAAGAAAAACTTGAAAATTATTTGTTTGTTTTTCAAGTGGGACCTACAGCATTTTCAGTCACACCCAAGAGATACTGGGATTAGTTCTGCTGCTGTAACACAAATAACTTTAGGCCACTGTGCAAATTATATTCAAATAGAAAGCAAAGAACAAAGTTTAATAGGGCTGAACTTTCCCATATCAAAGCTCTAAACAGGTAATATGAGTTAATATATGTAAATGACTTTAAATATCCTTATAGTATGGTGACTTTATCTTCAAATTTAGGGAAAAAAAAGTAAAATTTCTTTTAACAGGTTTTACAGCACAGAAAACAGCCCAGAATGTCAGATACCTTTGTTCAGAGGAACACACTGGCTCTGCATATGATTTATTTGCTATTAAGATTGCAGTACTTAATCATCAAGATGAAAGATGGATCAGAAATATTTTATTTAGATCAGTTATTTAGCCTCACATAATGTGTATAATTCAGAGTATGGGGAGAGATGGTTAGATTGGTGTTTTAATAGCAGAGAGTTTTAATTCTTTTCTTACAGAT
This sequence comes from Buphagus erythrorhynchus, assembly GCA_013400855.1. Lineage (NCBI taxonomy): Eukaryota > Metazoa > Chordata > Aves > Passeriformes > Sturnidae > Buphagus > Buphagus erythrorhynchus. The sequence continues at coordinate 36,230 of VZTT01061962.1, forward strand.
GCACAGCTGAAGTTTTAATAGAATACAAATAACAAGTTATTAATGATTTTTTGGTGGAATTTGTAGGTATATTAAGGAACATACTGAAGATAAATTTAAACTCGAGTAGTAGCCAGTTTCTTACTGTAGCAAGCTGGCTTTTGAGAGTTGTAGCCTGGGTCTTGCCAGGAATCTCAGATTATTGGTAGTTTCAAACACTGACATTTCTGTGCTGTTGTGAAAAGGAATTTGCATTAATTATGGCTTTATTGCAATTTTTGCTTTAGTTTTCTGATGTGAATTTATTTGCTTTCTTGCAGGTATACTCCTGTGGGGAGATCTTTCTTTACAGCATCAGAAGGGTGCTCAAATCCTTTGGGTGGTGGCAGAGAAGTTTGGTTTGGCTTCCATCAGTCAGTCAGACCTTCATTATGGAAAATGATGTTAAATATTGATGGTAGGTACTAGGAAGTATTTTCTTGTTTCTTCTTGCTCCTTAATGGAAAGGCAAAAACTTAATTCCATTTGTTGGATTTCTTAAGAATTTCCTCTGTATTGTTGTAACACACCATTAATGTTTTTGTCTGCAGTATCTGCAACTGCATTTTACAAAGCACAGCCAGTTATTGAGTTTGTCTGTGAAGTTCTGGACTTCAAAAGTATTGAAGAACAACAAAAACCTCTGACAGATTCCCAAAGGGTAAAGTTTACCAAAGAAATAAAAGGTAATAAAGAAATTATATACAGCTGCTTTATTCTGTCTGATATGTTACCACTATGTGTTTTAAATATTTTCTACAACAATATTTGGCCTTACTGGGAGACCAACATTTCATATTTTTTGCTTTTGAAACCTTTCAGTAGTACCAATCCCAGTTTCATACAAAAATACTCCAGTTCCTAATCTGATGATTTATAAATGCTTACAAAGACTGGGATTTCATGTTTTTTTAATTACCCAGTCTTAAATTTTTCTAATTACTGATGTCAGGTTTTTAATATTTCAGATTTTACTAATAATTTTCAGTGTGGTTTTGCATACTTAGGCATCTGTCCTGCATATACTCTCCTGGAAGTAAATAACAGTTATTCTAGTGTATAGTTACTGAATCTAAGAGAACAGGAGGAAGAAATCTTACTGGTTTCGTTCACTGAAGGCTTCTTCTGCAGAATGGAGATCCTTCCTCCCTGATACTCTTGGCAGAAAGCAAGCAACTTTAAAAATAATAAATCCACAAATCCATTCTGCACCTTCCAAAAAACATCAACAAAATTATCTTTGCCTGACTAGAAGTTAGCAAGGAAAGTATCAATAAATCCTGAGTTTGCATTGGTTGAGAATGTTTTTGGAAGGACAATCAGGCAGTCAGTTCACTGTGGCCTCATTCCCATGAGCTCCTGGAGAGGCTGTTTGGGGATTTCACTCCACCCACAGGCCCAGTTCATTAGCTCAGGCTGGGCTGCAGGAGTTGGAGGTCTTACAGACCCCATATGTTTAGACAGAAAGTATAAACAAGGGGTTTTGTTTCAAGGAGCTTGTGTGCCCTTTTTGTCCGTTCCCCATCCTGGGCTTCCTTAGAGGTACAGAACTGGAATTTGCAGAATATGCTCAGCATCATCTGTGAGCACTGGGGGCTTTGGGATTTCATCTTGCCTCTGAAATTCTGTGTTGAACTTTGGCTGAAGCTCAGTTTTGAATTTTAAGACTAAATTGCTTTTTGAGTTCTGTTTGGGCTACCCTTTGGGGCTAAATAGAATGGTTTTATTACACTGTTTAACTGGTCTTGTGTAGCAGTTTAGGGCTGACACCTTGATTTTGGAGAAATGGTGATTTGTGCTGTCCAATTTTTAGGTCTGAAGGTGGAGATAACACACTGTGGACAAATGAAAAGGAAGTACAGAGTGTGCAATGTCACCAGACGACCAGCAAGTCACCAAACGTAAAGTATTTTTCTGCTTTTTAAGCATATGTTTGATCTGAGGCTGGAAAAATATCTTGCCTTACTGAGGTGGGAAAAGTTACCTTGAAAAATGATGCTTTCTTTGGTTAATATCCTTAAATATACCTCAAAGTATTTTCCCAATTTTGCTGTTCTTTTTGTTCTATTTTTATACTATAATGAGCATCATGGCATTTGAACCAATTACACTGTTATAGATCTGGGAGTTTTTTCTGTTGGGTGGGATGTTTTTTTTTCTGTCATTCATGGATTTCTTTAAAATTGGAAGGACAGGGTGTCCTATTTGTAGCCTAATGTTTGCCACAACTGGAATAGAAAAGTAATTCTAGTTGGGATCAGCCTCCTGATGTTGCTTATTTGCAATCTCTTTTTCCTCTGGAAAAAATGTTTCTTTTTTACTACCAACCAGAGATTTGCAGATAACTTGAATATGGAGACAGTGGCTCCCATTTTTAAGGAAGTAATACACGGAACAAAACTGATACCAGCTTTTTACAAGAAGATAACTGATCACTATCTGAATCTGGTATTTAATCATTTGGGCTTTGTTTCATCCTCCTTCAATAAGCTTAACTTGTGCCAAAAGGTGTACTGAGGAACTGTGGGGGAAGAATTTTGCATGAAGTAATAGCTGCTTTCCATATTTGCCTTCCAACAGATTCCCACTTCAGCAGGAGAATGGACAAACAGTTGAATGCACTGTAGCTCAGTATTTTAAGGACAGGCATAAATTAGTTTTACGCTACCCTCACCTTCCATGTTTACAAGTTGGACAGGAGCAGAAACACACATACCTTCCTCTGGAGGCAAGTAAACTCAGAATTTTGTATTTTGGGGCTGGGGAAAGGGGGTCAGAGGGAAAAAGGGTTCAAATGTTGGCAAACTGTTCTCTGAGCAGCCAGATTTTGAGAAATTCTGTACTGCATCAGTGAAAAAAAAAGTGAGCCAAAAAACAGTTGGGCCGTGTTTTAATTTTCTTTCTGTGGGGAAATTTCAGGTGTGCAACATAGTGGCAGGACAAAGATGCATAAAGAAACTCACTGACAATCAAACTTCCACTATGATTCGAGCCACTGCCAGATCAGCCCCAGACCGTCAGGAAGAGATCAGCAAATTGGTGAGTGTTGTGTCAAACGTGAGGCAGGTGTAGGAATGGGCTTAATTTTGCTCATCCTGAGCAGGTACTGACTGTTGTGTTTGTGCACTGCTTGGTTTTATACGTTTTTATGAGCTTGGTTTAATACATTTTTATCATTTCAGATGCGGAGTGCGAGTTTTAACACCGACCCTTATGTCCGAGAGTTTGGGATAATGGTCAAGGATGAAATGACAGATGTGACTGGCAGAGTCCTACAGCCTCCCTCAATCCTCTATGGAGGCAGGGTATGTGCAGTGGCTTCTGTACAGCCTGTGATGGCTTCCAGCACCAGCTGTGATGGCCTCTGTAATGTGGTTATTTTAAATTAACTGTGTTGTGTGCAATGAGAGAGCTTTCGTGTGTGTTGTTCAGAATTTAAATTTAGGTTCTCAAAGTCCTTAAATGTATTGGCCAATTTGCATCTCTCTCAACTGCTGTTTTATTTCTGAAAGTAAAGCTGGGTTAAAAAGACCTTTTTTTGCCTCAAACACTTTCATTGTGTGTTGCAAGAAGTAGCCTGCAAAGAGTGACTCAAATCAATGTGTACGGAGAAGAACAACGACCATTTCAATTATCACTGTATATATTTGAAAATATGCTGAAATATTCCTGAACTTTCAGTTGGTTTTGAATGTTCTGGGTGGAGAACTGTGTTTAGGGCAGCTGTCTTGAGGTATCATCTCTACCAGCATGTCTTTCCCCAAAGCCACCTCTTCCTGTTTGGAATATTTACCCAAAGGTTTTTATTTTACAATGGCTTTTCAGCTGGCCTTTCTGATACAATCTTTCTCCTGTGATACCTTTTTAAAAAAGCTTGAAAAACAGGATTTTCCATCAGTTATATACTGGGACCTGTTGCAAGATGAAAGCTTTAATAGCTGGGATAACTTCATTTGTGGAGGCTTTTGATGAACCTCCTCAGATCATGCATTGCCAGCTGAATATAATTCTGTCCCTGTGCACAACAGACTAGTGCCTCCAAACTGATAATGGGAGAGGATCTTGAGTTTTCTGCCTAAAATTCTTCAGATGACTCAGGCAAATTATCTCAAACCTCCCTTCACTGGCAGGTTAAGGTACCCCAGGCCTGATCCTGATTAGGGGACTGCTTTAATGAACTATTCTGGCACCAGCAGGTTGGGGGAACTTAATGGCAGATGAATGTTAGAAAGTTGTAGTGGGGGAGACGCTGCCTTCAGCACACACAACTCTTTGCAAAATCCATTATCAAATTCATGTGTGTGTCCTGAAAAATGCCCAGAAGCTTTAGTTGTTACTGCTAGGTGGGAAGGAAGGCATCATGGTAACTTGTCTAAAGCAGCTATCAGTATTTATTAAGGAAATTAACATCACCAAAATTACCTCAGCTGCTTTATTACATCCCTTGCCCTCTAGATAATCCATCCCAGTAATATCTGCTTGGTGGGAGAAATGAAAGTGTTGGGCAGGTCTGAGTTGAGTAACTGATCACCTTTCTCAGATTGTTGATGTTTTTTCTGGAGTTGTGTGTGACATTCAACCATTATTTGCCTCTACTTAGTGATGTGTGAAATATTCATAGTACTTAAAGTAACTTTCCCTTGGAAAGTTCACTGAGCAGTTGTAAAGTCACTGTAGAAATGTAGGTTCTTGTTCACATTCCATACCAAGCATGAATCTTACTTTCCATATATAAATTCTATTTTCTGCTGATAAATACAACCAAAGGCAATGATCGGCAATAAAAATAAATAATGTAAGCTTTATTTTTCACCTGGCTAAGAAACTGTCTTGCTACAGTGATAAAATGGTTATTAAAATAGGATAGATGTTTTTACAGGGGAGAGAATGATCTGAGAGTATAAATCACCTGCCAGTTGGAGGGAAGTAGAAACAAAGCTAATTTTTGTTTAGCATCAATCAAGTTTTGCATTAATCTTTAATTTTTGCCTTCCACTTCCAGAATAAAGCAATTGCTACACCAGTGCAAGGTGTCTGGGACATGAGGAATAAACAATTTCACACTGGAATTGAAATAAAGGTTTGGGCAATTGCCTGCTTTGCTCCCCAGCGCCAGTGCACTGAAGTTCATCTTAAGTAAGTGTGTTGTGTAAGGTGGTGATTTTATCATTTATTATGGATGCAAATGTCATGATTTCACTTTTATTAAGAGCATACTTTTGGTTGAATAGTTTAACATACGGCAATACATCTTCTTTCTCTTTGTGTTTTGAATGATGCCAGTCTGATTTCAATGCCAGCATCAGGGAATCCTCCATATCAGACTTAACAAAAGCCATTTATTCTCTCTGGTAGGTTTCTGACCAGTGAGACCTCAGGACAGAGTTTAAGATAACTGAAATGATGTAATGATGGGTGTTTATCACTTAGTGTTTCTCAAGAGTGACAGCTAATGTGTGTGTTCTCTTGGGTTCCATTCCTGGTTATATGGAGTAGATTTATTCATGCAGAATGTCTTTAAAAGGAAATTTTTTGTCCAAAACCTTTTCCTCTTCAGAGTTTCTGGAACGTGCAAATTGCTGTATTTGCCAGATGAGTAGGACTGGTCTATTGACTTTAAGTGTTTGAACAGATTTTTAGATTTGGTTTCTTCATCTTTGGATGGGACATGATTTTTCAAAGATTGTTGTTACAGTGACATCTGCCATTGGCTCAGGGAAGGTGTGCAGGCCCAGATAAATGTCTGATCCCTCCTTCCACATGCAGCTGCTTTCCCTTCATGCATGGACAAGTACAGCCTTTGGAGCTGTCCTGGCAGTGACTCAGCTGCTCTCTGGGAGGTGAATGCAAGGCAGAGACTGCTCACACCACTGGCATTGCCATGGCAGTGTTCCTTCAGATGATTTGCCAAACAGCTTGGGAATTTTTCCCTAACAAGTGATGAGCAAACAGTGGGAATCTTTTTACTGCCTATTGTGTGAGGAGGGGAGGGACTTGTTCCCTCCAGGCACATGTCCAGAACTGGGCTACCAGAGAACTTTCCCTTCCATGATCTTGCTTCTAGTGGAAATGTTGTATAAGCCAAGTTACTGAGTTTTGAGAAATAGACAGAAGTCTTCAACATCATGAGCCAAAATAAAATTATTTAGATGGTTTAGAATCAGTTTGTGTTTACCATGAAAGGGCATTGCTTCATGCCAGGAAAATGTTTGCATCCCTTTCCATTTTGTGGCCTCTTCATATATCTTGTTGAGCAACCTGGTACTTGAATGCTGCTGATTTATCAGAGTAAGCACCTTCAAATGCTCTAAAAGCCTTCAAAATCATTTTGTTTTACCTCTTGGGAGCAGAGAGAGAACCTTTCTTTGTAGCCACTGTACTTCCAGATGGACTTGTAAAGGTTCAAATACTGAATTTTTTCAGACTTGAATGTTGAAATCACAGAAGGGTTTGGGTTGGAAGGGACATTAAAGATCATCTTGTTCCAACCCCTCTGCCATGGGCAGGGACACCTTCCCCTAGATCAGGTTGCTCCAAGCCTCATCCAGCCTGGCCTTGAACACTCCCAGGGTTGGGGAGATGTTCTGCCACTGACTCTGCTGTAGTAAGTGCTTGTTTTTCCAGAAGAAATATCCGTTCTCTGCAAGGAGCCTCAGGCTGCAGGGCTGAAGCTCACAGGTTGTTATGATTCATACAAGTTAACAACAGGTTTGGAAAAAGCTAAATGTTCACACCCTCTCAGTCAGTGGCATCCTGGCACCCTGTGGTGAAGATGAGCAGTGTTTTAGACAACTGGAGGGGGTGGTACCCACTCCAACTTAATAAAAAGAGCTTTTATCAGTGAGCTAAAAAGGCTCACAGGTGGAAGCCTCTGAAGAAATTAGGTTATCTCTATATCTGACCACTTCATCAAAGAGTGACTTTTTTTTGACTAGCCTAGGAGGTTTGCCTTCACCTCCAGGATTTTCTCTGGTATCTCTGGAACTGTGCATTATTATGGATGCTAAAGCAATTCACTGAGACAATTGCTGTAATTTCTGTTGGTTGTTTTCATCATGAAGAAAAAAGGGAAGAACTCCAGCCCTTTCTGTAGTGGTAACAGATGGAATTATGTTAGAGCAGGCTATGCCAAATTGTCATTGTTGCAGTCTTTCTGCAAATAGTATTTTATCCTCTATTTCCCATAGAAACAAGGTAGAATTTGCTTTGGAAAGGAGTTTTTTAATGGTGTTATTTATACAGCATATATCCTCTCTTTCCTTCAGTGACTACACAGGCATTGTCAATTAAAGATGAATTTGGGATTAAATTCCCAGGTTTTTGGACAGCACAACTCTGCGAGTTTAACAGGATTATTCCATTGAAAATAATACCAAAAATCAAGATGGGTTTTTACTGTCTGATAATGTAATGTGCATTCCCCAGGTCCTTCACAGAACAGCTACGGAAGATTTCCAGGGATGCTGGAATGCCAATCCAGGGGCAGCCCTGCTTCTGTAAATATGCCCAGGGAGCCGACAGCGTGGAGCCCATGTTCAGACACCTCAAGAACACTTACACTGGCCTGCAGCTTGTCGTGGTCATTTTGCCTGGAAAAACACCAGTCTATGGTCAGTGAGTGGAAATGGTGCATTTCAGTCACAGTTTTGTGTGTTTTTTGTAAACTGTCCAAAGGAGAGAGGTTTAATGCCAGTTTAACTCTATAAATTCCAGTTAGGGAATGGGCTGTAAATTAATTTTACTATTTTTCTTGTGCTGCATGACGTTTTGTATTAAGAGCTAATTATTTTCAGGATGATTTCTATGCTTTTAATTTGCATTTCCCCATTCTCCCTGCTGGTTGCATTTGAGATTCAGGTTGTGAGAAAGCCAACATAGGGCTTTGGTGAGATTGACATTGATAGGCAGTGGATTATAATGTGCTTAATAAAATTTGTGTGCTGAAAATTCCAAGTAACTGAAGAAGTAATGACTTCAAAAACTCTGTAGCTTTTAGAACATCTTTGCTTACTCACACAATCTCCCTTTGGCAAAAAAAATGTTGAGTGAAGAAGATTTCTGTCTATTGTTCTTATTTCAGTTTTTTAACTCTGGTTGTGAGAATACAGGTGCACAGAAAGTGAAAATTCAGCAAACTAAACTGTTTTTTTGAAACAGTGACAATTGGTTCATTTTACATGGCATGCACACATGGGTTTTAATGTTTTATATAAACCATATATTTTCCACCTCTTCCTATAGGCAGGACTGCTTGTTTTCCTGTCCTGCCTCCCTCCTTTTCTCACTTACCTTGCCCAGCTGGAGCCACAGCTACTGTTTTTCTCTCATAGCTACGTGGACTCTTCTCTGATCAGATCTACCAAGTAGCTGCAGATTTGTTTTATCCCATCCCTCACCATTTTGATATAGCACAAAATCATTTTCCAACTTTAATACTATGTCTTACAAGATGAAAAGAGATTAAGCAAGGAACCTTAAGGAAATAGTACTTTTTTCCCTCCTTGCATTCAGCCTGCAGAGGAAGTGGCTCGTCTCTAATTTGTACAACAGAAATTGGGTGCAAAATGACATTTTTACTACTTTTCTTGGCATTAAAAGGGAATTCTTTTCCTCTACTTAACCAGTCAGAGGATGTGGTACTGCTCCCATCTTCTTTCCTTGTCATTATCTTTAATTATAGTTATTTCTGCCCCCTCTAATCATCTCTCCTTATTTTCTCCCTACGCTCTTTCATACCCTGCACTTCCTATACCCACAGTCTTGTCTTTTCTGTTCTTCCCACCCTGCTCTTTCCCTCTCCTGTTGCCAAAGAGGGTGGTTCATCTTCTCTGAGCCAGTCTCTGAGCGTAAATTTCTTCCCTGAGTGTAAGAGTATGTGGGTCTCTGAAAGCCTTGGAGTCTAAATTTTGTTGTTGACAATAGGATTTGATTTAATCTTTGGAATTAATTAATTTCTTGGAGTTTTTATGGATCATTTTCTCTAAATAAACTTGCAGTGAAGAACTGATAAACTACTTAGCTGAATATTGCTCAGCACTTTACTGTTAGGTTTGTGTTACTATTCCAGTGTTTAATAATGCAACGTGCTCAATATCCTAATATTACTCATATTGCCATCATTAGCCAAAGCTGATGATATAATGCTACAATTGTAAAATAAGAAGTAATTAAAAAATTGTTAATCAATATAAGGCAGCAGTGCCTTTAGTTATTGTGTTTAGGACCCAGGTAGGTGGAGCAGAGCAGAACTGGGGGAAGGTTCTGGAGGCTGGGTGGGTTTGGGTAGGTTTCATTGTGTTCCTTTAAGCTTGAGCACCACTTTGCTAAAACTCCAGGTGTAGTTTATTGCACAGAATTCAAGTCTTCTCCATTGTTTGATTTGCAATTTACAAATCTTTTTTTTGTTTTTCTCATTCTGTAGCTGAAGTGAAGCGCGTTGGTGACACGGTGCTGGGAATGGCCACTCAGTGTGTGCAGATGAAAAACGTCCAAAGAACAACACCACAAACTCTGTCCAACCTTTGCTTAAAAATAAATGTCAAATTAGGAGGCGTAAATAACATTCTACTGCCACAGGGAAGGTAAGTTCATCTTTTAAAGGGGGAGAGGTTATTGTATTGCAAAGAGAATGTGAGTCATGCTGAGATAACTGGGGGCTTTTATCTGCAGCCATAGCACTGTAGCTTAAGTGATTCTTCAGACAAATTCTCTTTTGGCATCTAATAAATAGTCCTGTAAAAGTTTGGTTACGAAGACAGGAGAGAAATACTTGTTTCTGTTGAAATTTATAATAAAAGTATTGTTTTAATGATCTGACCACTGAAGTACACAGCTGTCACTAGAATAAAAAATCTCTTAATATTCTATTTGCCCTTAGTTTTCAAAAGATCACCTAGAACAGTGGTGCCTTTTCTTTTAGTCAACATTCTTCTCTGAGACTCTTAACCACAGCAGAGACGTGAGCCTGCATCAGGCCGTGGACTGTGCTCTCAAAATTCCTGAGTTTGCTGGCTGTGGAGCCCACTGTCTCTCAGGTGTCCTCCACATTCAGTGTTACCATGAAGGTGGAATACTGGGATGGCCCTGCACGTGCCAGACTCCAGGCTCCATTTGCCCTGTGTACCTGACCTTGTCAGTGTTGTTACCATGCTGTCCATCCCTCCCAAAAAGTACCTCTAGTACTGCCACATCTCTCAGCTGTTGGATCCCTACCTCAGTGGTCTTCAGGGCATTCTGTGATGGTGATCATGCATTCTGTCTCTGTGAACAGTCCTCTCTCTTACATTCATTAAAAGCTGCCCCCAGAGAAGAAGGGGCCCTGGCTCCCTCACAAACACTTAATCAATACCTGTGTCCTGGGTCAGGGATGGTTCAGCTGGAACCTGGGTGGGTGTAATGTCTGTGGGTTCCAGGGCTGCACCATCGGACTTTCCCTCTTTGAGACAGGGATAGAGAGGGCTTCCCACCAGCTGGGGAAGAGTATTCCCTCAGCACCTGGCCTGTCTCCTCCCATACCCCCCATCCAATCTGGGTGGTTCATTTCTGAGATGGGCAGTGGGGCAGAGTCAGGCTGTGGGGCAGTGCTCCCTGTCCCTGTGGTCTGCTCCTGGGCAGTATCCCTAGTTTCTGGGCTAGGTGTCAGGGTGGTTACNGAGACAGGGATAGAGAGGGCTTCCCACCAGCTGGGGAAGAGTATTCCCTCAGCACCTGGCCTGTCTCCTCCCATATGCCCATCCAATCTGGGTGGTTCATTTCTGAGATGGGCAGTGGGGCAGGGACAGGCTGTGGGGCAGTGCTCCCTGTCCCTGTGGCCTGCTCCTGGGCAGTATCCCTAGTCTCTGGGGTAGGTGTCAGGGTGGTTACCCAGGACAGTCCCATCTTATCTCTAAGTGCTAAATAGATTAGGCCTATCAGCAATGCCAGCCATTGTATGGTATCAACGTCTAGAGAAAAATTTGAACCCCTTGAAAGGTGGGTGGGGTACATCCAAATAAATGGGTGAAGGACTGGGGAAAAACTCCCCCCTGTATTGCTTTTTCACAATGGGCACCATAATTAATGAAACCCCACAGACATGAACTCAGTCTGTGATAGTTGGACAGCCATGTGTCCACATTCCAGAGGAAGTTTAAAATCCAGGAATTGCTCACCTTATTGACCCGTGGTGCAAACTGGGTAACAGCCACAGTACCCTTAGTCATAGGATCCATGTTTAGATAAGGAGCTTCAAATGGGAAAAATGTAGCCACAACCATATGCCAACCAAACCCCACTGTAAGTTATGATACCTAATGAGGTTTCTGTGTTCAGCACACAAAATGAAGTTACTCAGGAACTATTATTCCTTTTTCACCATTCCTCTTGATGCCCTCAAGCCCCACATTAGGCTCCAAAAACTACTGAGTTAGGACACAGGTGCCTGCAAAGGAAGATGAGAATCTTCCTAGAATGGAAAAGATTACCCCCTCCCTGCAAATTATTGTAACTTTGAGGGCTTTCAGGCAAAGATGTGGGTAAAAGAGTAACAGTTTTTTACTAGAATATATATGTGTGTATGTGTGTCTGTAGACAAACAAACAACAATATCAAAACCCAAACACAACAAAAAATTAACAGAATTCCAAGACACCCAGCTATGTTTTTTGTCTTTAAGTACAGTCCATTCTCCATTCATCATCTCTTAGGCAACAAATAGGAGGAAAATTCCCTGAGAGAGAAAAAAAAAAAAAGGAAAAAACCAAAAAAGCCTAATCCCCAACGTTACCTTCCCATTTCTTTTAAAGAAGGTCTGCAAACAGATTAATTTATCTGTATAACCAGTAAATCATTCCCCACACACCCACAACGAAGTGACAGTGGCCCAGGATTTCCTGCTTGAAATAGTTTCATTAAAGAGTAGAACTGAAGTTTAAAGCTTGTGTTGTATTGCTTTGGTGTTCCTCTCTTGGTGCAGGGGTTTAATATCTTAACCTAAAGATTTGTTTAAAACTTTCAAGCTCAGTTTTTAAAAAATCTACTTTGCAAATAATGACTTTGATACCTACTATTTTTGGACTTCCTTACCGAGACTGTTTTTTATTTGGAAAAATATTTTTATTCATAGCATCTGCGCACAGTCCTTTAATTTCATTGGATGCCATTTGTTACTAAGAGATCAACTTTTACTCCTTTCCTTGGTCCAGTTGATTAAAAACTGCAATTCTTCAAGTTAGAAAAAACTAGATACATTTTTAAACTAATTTTTAATTAAGAGCAGCAATTAGCTGTGCCTTAAAAATCTGCCTAAGTATTTAGCATGAGAACCTTAATCAGGATTTTTAATTACTGCTACAGGACAAGTGACCAATTCTGTTCAAGTGCCAGTTGTTGATGAGTTCACTGCAGGAGTAGAGTGCTGTTTATTTGAATTTTAATGTGCTTTATTAAGCATAAATATTGCTGCTTTTACAAGCTTCCCTTCTCTTTGCCAGACCCCCAGTATTCCAGCAGCCTGTCATATTCCTTGGTGCAGATGTAACTCACCCACCAGCTGGGGATGGGAAAAAGCCTTCCATTGCTGCAGTGAGTAAATTGTGTCCTGATCTTCCACCCCAGCTCCTTCCTGCTGCTCAGCTCTAATGCATTTTATTGCTTTCAATCCTTTTGTGGTCCATTGCTTCTGATTGCCTAATTATGGCATTATAAATTATTTTTCTGCAGGAATTTATTGAAACTTCAGAGAGCTTGCTCTGATGCTAATTACTTAAATGTGTGTATTAGTTTGTAAAATGCCTGAGATGCTGATACACAGAGGAGCTTTTCTGGGAGCTGATATTTATCAGCAGCCTGATAATGAGCTGATGCATGCTTAAATCTGCTTCCTCATCACTTAGAAATGTTCAGAATTGCTTCATTGCTGATAGGGAACTAGGCTGGCTCTGCTGTGGTTTCTGGGGACTCAAGCTTCCAGAAAACACAAAATGTGCAGTAATCTCTTGGAAATGTACTTCTTCAATGCAGGGAATGGTCTTTAACTTGTGTTATGTCAAACACCTGTAGTGGCTGCTCAGGATTGTTTAATAATTAAGATCTCTGGTGATGTTATGTATGTTTTTAAAAGTTACACCTGTGTGTCCAGGGAAAATCAGATGGAGATGTGCTCACTTCTTTAGGGTTTCTTTTGTTTATTTTTAAGTCCCATGCCACTTTTACAGGATATGGATGTTAACATTTCATTAACAGAAAAATCCCTTTGCTTGATGAAGGGTGTGGATATTTCTGTGGTCCATCACCCTTTCATTTTGATGGATCCTAAAAACGGGCTTGGTGTCCCAGAGTTCAAACTCCTGTGCTGCAGTCTGAACTCACTTCAATGGTTTCATGGTATCAGTGCTCTAAACTGTGTTTAAGTGACTGTAGGTGCAAACAGGAAATGAGTCTTTTAGACTTAAAACAAGTTTTTTCTTTCAGCAGAGTGTGCTTCCACAGGTGGACTAAACCCAGAGTTGTTTCCAAGCACATTTTAATTTCAAATACATCTTTGCCAGACCAGTCACTCAGTGTGCAAGATACCATTAAAGACAGTGCAGTTATCTCATGAAACACCTTTGTTAAAGTGCTTTCAGGTTTGATGCTAAGCATTTTTCCCCAGGTTGTGGGAAGCATGGATGCTCATCCCAACCGTTACTGTGCCACTGTGCGGGTGCAGCAGCACCGCCAGGAAATCATCCAGGATTTGGCTGCCATGGTCAGGGAGCTGCTGATCCAGTTCTACAAATCCACGAGATTCAAACCAACTCGAATCATCTTCTACAGGGATGGTGTTTCTGAGGGCCAGTTCCAACAGGTGAGATTTGTCTTTTTGAAATTCTGGTAGTGTAGTTTTGTGGTAGTAATGGAATTTTGTACTTCCACCTTTATGTGGTTGGAGGTACAAGAAGTATAACCTCAACAAGTCTTCCCTCAACAAATTTGTTGGATTCTAACCAAGCAGGCAGGAGAAGTGTTTCCATATTTTTCATGTGCTTTTGAAAATACTTTTCCCCTTTAAAATATTTCCCCTTGCAGAATTATAAGTGAAAAGTGTAGTTTTAGCACTCAGGTTATGTTCCACATCTGTTTCCTGTTTAGGATATATTAGTCAGACTGTATCCCATAGAACTTGGGTAATAAATAAAAATATTTTTTTTTTTTAAACTAGGATTAATAAATACTGGATTTTCAGTCATTTTTATTCCTGATAAAACTCACCAGATACTTTGTCATATTTATTTTGTTTGCTTGCCATATTTTATGAAATAGTTTTCTATATATTTTAAAGGTATGTATATACACTTTCCTTTCCAGTATTTATGTATGTAAATAAAAGATACAGAATTGAGTCAACTTCTCAGATTCCAGGAGGAAAAGAGGAAAGGTCACTGGCTAAACTTGAATTGATAAAATAATCTTTGTATGAACTTTTGATATATCCTCTTTTCAATTTTCACTGGTTTTCACTGAATTTTTCATGTATAATTAACCCCCATTCCAAATCATTGCTTTTTGGTTTGTTCCACTTTCCTTATTATTGATGTCTGTAGTCCTGCATGGGACTGCACAAAGCTGGGAAAGAGCAGCTGAGCACTTCTGGATTTTATCCCTTGTTCTAGTCTGAAAAATAATCAGTCTTTTATTCAGCAGCCTAATTAAATGTTCATTTGTATTTGGTAGTTAAAAAGGTTTTGACATGCAGGTTATTAGTCCAAGCCTTGTGCTTGGAGTTGAATGAATGTGGAAGCAGCTCTCTCCTGGCTCAGGAAGCTGCTGATGTAATTTGCCCTCATCTGGGGAAGAAATTAAGGTTTGGTCCTGAAAGCCTTGACATCTCATTACTCTGAGTGACAGTGCAAGAAGGAACATGATAAATTATCTGTGGATAAATAAAAGAAATCTGTAGATAAATAAGAGTGATTTGTATGATGGCAATGGTTCATGTTGATCACACCTCTCTCTGTGTATGGCTCAGGTTCTCCACCACGAGCTGCTGGCTATCAGGGAGGCTTGCATTAAACTGGAGAAGGATTATCAGCCTGGCATCACATTTATAGTGGTGCAGAAAAGGCACCACACCAGACTCTTCTGCACGGATAAAAACGAACGGGTACGTTCTGATTGGGACCCCCAAACATGCAGCAGGCAGCCAAGTCACCAATAACTGTTCATTTGTGGTACTTTCTGGGTGGAGATCACACTCCCCCAGCTGATTTTGATATTTTCTGTATGAGGAGGAGACTCCCCAAGTGCAGGAAGGGAGCTGTTGCTGAGAATGGAGAGTTCCTCATGGCAAAGCTCTGCTCACAGATTGGGCTTTCCACATTCTTTTTCCTTCTGTCAGGCTTCTCTGTGGGAGCACTTGGAGCCCACTAGGCTTCAAGGCAATAATTAGTAACTCCCCAAACTGACACGAAGGTGGTTGTTACATTAATAAATGCTGTGATTACAGATGTTAAACTGTTTGAAAGTAAAAGAATATTTTGACATTCTGCTTTGAATTTATTTTGAGGGAAGAGGTAGCCTGTCTGACAAGGAAGGATTGTCCCCTTGCAGGTATAAACAGGAAAAGTTACTCCTGTCCTGGAGTGGGAAGGTGTAAAGAACAAAGATTTGACAAATCAGTTGCAGGAACTTCTTTTTACATTATTCAGAAAAACAAATCTTTTTAGGTAATTTCTAAGAAGATTTTGCAGCTTGTCTCTCTTTTTTTTTCTTTCTCCATAGTAGAGACACTCCAGATGTTCAGTTGGAACAAAATTTCAGTTTTACACATTCTTTCTTCACTTTTTGCTTTATACAGATCTTTTCCTTGTGTTTGTTTTCCTGGCTATGAAGCTGGAAAGAAAAAAAAAAACATTTGTGTTGTGCCTCAGTGTCTTTGTATTTCCTGTTCACACAGGTTGGAAAAAGTGGAAACATTCCAGCTGGTACCACAGTGGACACAAAAATCACCCACCCCTCAGAGTTCGACTTCTACCTGTGTAGTCATGCTGGGATTCAGGTAAGACATTTTGTGTCGCATGGTGACTTTTTAACTGATAATGTTTGTACTAAAGCTACGTTATCTGATGACTTTTTGTCAGATCTGAACTTTTCAAGATGAAAGTGCATTTCAGTATGATCATTTAATTTCAGAAATGAAATTTTGAGAAGCCCTATCAAAAAAGGGGAAGGGATTAGTTTGGTAGGGAGCAAGGAAGGAGGTTGTTTGCCTTTTAAAGGAAAAATCAGCTGAAATGTGTAGAATTGCTTCCTGTGGCTTTTGAGGAAGCGGCCGTTTCGCTGCAGTTCCCCTGCAGAGGTGGGAGTTCAGGAGATGTCTGGGGATGCTGATGAGCTGTGTGGTCTGGCTCCAGGGAACAAGCAGACCTTCCCACTACCACGTGCTCTGGGATGACAATCGCTTCTCGTCGGACGAGCTGCAGATCCTCACCTACCAGCTGTGCCATACGTACGTGCGCTGCACGCGCTCCGTCTCCATCCCTGCTCCAGCATACTATGCACACCTGGTGGCCTTCAGAGCCAGGTACCATCTGGTGGATAAGGAACACGACAGGTGAGTTCAGAGCTCTGAATTTTTGCAGAATTGAAAGGCACTGGGCTTGTTAATTCTGGAATCGGTGGTGTCCTCAGCAGTTGGAGGGTGGATTTGCTTTCACCACTGAATTATGCAGAAGATGTTCCTGTACGTGCTGTTTTCTGTTTCAGAACCTCAGTGGTGCTTTAAGGGTAATTAATGTTGGACCATTCTGCTCAGAAGAAACTAATGATACAGAAACATGTGCAAGGAGAGGCAGATTAAATAGGGTTTCTTTCCCCTGCCAACCTGTTGGTTTTTGTTTTCCACCCCTCCCTTCTCTTCCAGTGCTGAAGGAAGCCACACTTCTGGCCAGAGCAATGGCAGAGATCACCAAGCACTTGCTAAGGCAGTCCAGGTGCACCAGGACACGCTGCGCACGATGTACTTTGCTTGACATGTTTTAATGTTCAGCGGCTCCAGACAAGGCAGAGTTGGATTCACACCAGACCAGCTGCACTTAGACCAACAGATGCCCCACCCCAGGGACAGCCAGCAATGAGTGATGCATCTTTATTTCTTTCTTTCCCATTTGCAAGGAAGCCTTCCGTCCAGAATTTCAGACTTGAAAACAAACTGCATTCTTGTACCAAACCCCACTGTTGTCGGAAATGTGGTTTGCCAAAAATCTCTGAGCTGCTTGGTATAAAACAGACCCAGATTTTATAATTAAATCAAGAGCTGCAATCTCAGGGCTTAGGGAAGAAAAACAAAAAACCAAACCAACAACCCAACCCACAAAACTCTTCATTCAGTTAGCTGTTCATTGAGTTGCTTTTGATGATTTGGAAAGATCTAATTCATGCTAAGGTTTGATGAGCTAAAATGCTGTGAGTCAGCATTTAGTACAAAGGAAAGCAAAGCATATGTTGAGTATTTATGAAGCCTTGATTATTCTAGATGCATTTACAAAATTTTTATTTTCAAAATAAGAGTGTGACAAAATTCTGGTTTCTGACTGTCATATAAGATTATTTTCAGATTATTCTCTGTGTGTCTAAGGGCAAATGTATTTTCTGAAGCTTGTTCTTGAATGTTTTTTATTGTGCTGCATTTTAAAATGTTTTTCATAGACTAAAGACGAATTTAAAAAAAAAAAAAAAAGAAAAAGAATAAACCTGTACCTAAGCTTTTAATAGCTCCAGTTAGATTGGCAGAAGAAAATGTGCCATTTAAAAAAAATTGTAAAGATTTTTTTAAAGTCATACTGACAGCTAACTTTAGGATTTGTCATACAGGACTGTGACACTTACTTTCCAAAGTCTCTAAAGAATACGGGTCTGTGGTGATAAATACAGTACAATCCTTTTTCACTGTCTGTTTGAGTTAATGTAAATTTTATATATGTTTCACAGTATTAATGTGGTAGACTAGATGCTATTATTTATTTTTATTTACTAAGGAGTGCTCATTATACTTCTGTTAACATATCAAGAATGCTTTGAACTTAGAAAGTAAAATCCTTTTGGTGGGGACATCACTATTCAAATGCAAAAAAAAAAAAAATATGCAATCGACGTGGTGAGAGGAGAGAGATGCAGCCAGTGTCTGTTGTAGCTTGGGATTTGCAGAAAGGCTTTTTCATTGTGCACACAGCACAGCAGGTTTTACCTCTGCGGTTCAGACGCACACAAGACCAACATCCTACATTCATTCAAGCACAAGACAATTGTATTTTATTTATATGTTGAGTAGTGTTAAGCAGGAGCTCTGCTTGAGGAGAGTGGCTCACTGGAAGTTAGGCAGAAGTCAGAGAATCTATGCAGTAAAGATACAAATTAGGAAGCTGATGTTTACTTAGGGAGGGAGGTGAAACTCTCTTCACTATGCATAAGAGATCCGTAGGAAACATGAGAGTTTTGCCATTCTCTTAGGGGAAGCATTAATTAAAACTGATAATTATTAGACAGATGCTTCTATTAGTTTGCACACTGGATTCATAAGAACCATAACACACACGTAAACCATTGCACTAATGACGATGCCATGAGCAGGCTTAGGAGAAAATGGAAAAAGCCCAAGAAAGTTGTTTATGCTGACTTGATCTTGTTTGTTTTCCATGGGATAACTGAAATAAGATGCTGAGAGGCAGGTTAGAAAACCTTCATTCTCTTCCACTGATGGATTTTACTTTGTCTTTTCCCTTTTCTCCAAGCAGCTGCTCAGTCTCTGTTTGGACACTTTTACCTCTGGCCACTGGGATGGGCGAGTAGCTTTAACCCATGCAGAGCTCTGGGCCACAGAGCAGATCAGCTGCAACCAGGTGATGTTGGATAAGCTAGAAAATGCCCAACCCTTGCTGCATAAAGACTTTTAGGTACATAATTCCAGTTCAGATCTTCACCTTGTAGCAGTGTGTTGGTTGTTGGTATTTTGTAGGTGAAATGTAGAACCTGTTAATGGAATAATTGTATTTGTACTATTCTAATTGGGTGATAAGGCTGCTGGCTCAGAGTGTCTTCTTGGTCATAGTTCTATAAATTCAGATTTCTGTAAATTTGAAGCAAATCCTAGGTAGCATTGTCTGTCTTGCTGTGTGCCAGCGAGGTTGTACCTACCTCCCCTCAAGTACCCTTAAGCTGCAGATCCTCCCCATGGTGGGTGTGTTGCACTTCTCTCTGTTTCCTTCAGAGCTTTCCTATTTCAGTGAAGATACTCATTTGGCAGAGTTTTATATAAGGATTATTTTTATATGAATTCTTCTTATCAAATAGGATAAAGATCATCCATTTTAAGACATCATTTAACTTATTTGCTGTCTGTTATGCAGAGACCTCTTGGATGTGAAATTCATCCCCCTCTTTCCATGCAGACCTGGGACAATGGAATTGTACAGGTGGTCAGATGGGTTGTGAGGAGGGCAGGATCTGGCTTGACCTCAAATCTCATTTCTGAAGCAGCCTGGGACTGCAATGCATCCTATTTAAGATGTTTCCTTTGTGAGAAAAGGAGTTTTAGGCAGGCCCTTAATCTGAGAGTAGTTGTTTGTGTATCCTCTTGGAATGAGCAGAAATTCTGCGTAGCTTTCCTTCCCTAAGTATGAAGAACTTGAGATGTTTATGTGCATTTCAGGACATTTTTACCTTTTACAGATCTTTCTAAGCCTCTAATACTGCTAATTCTTTATGCCTTGTGTCTCCCTCCTTTTCCCTCCCACCAGTGGTGAATTAGTGAATAATTTAAAGCATTAAAAAACCCCTAAAAAACTGATTAGGTATATACTTTGTAAAGTACAGCATGCTGGCAGTCCAGCACCTCTCTTTCTGGGAATAGTTGTAACATAAATTACATATTCAGAAATACCTCCTGTCTAAAAAAAAACCACCATAAACACTTAAAATCCTAGTATTATTTTTTATTCTGTACCTCCCACATGTCTGGTGTAGAACAGCAACATCTCAGGTCGACACAAAGCTTAAGAAGTCTCAGTCTCCTCCAGGTTGCTGGTGGAGAAGTGCCAGCTGAGGTCACAGCTCTGAGTCTCTGGGTCACTGTGCAGGTCAGGTCAGCAATAACCAAATTTGTGCCACTCTCAGGCACTTGGGGCATTTTCCAGCTCATGCAAAGGAGCCCCACTGCACAACCCCCCCCAAAACAGCATCAGCAAGTGTGAAATGCTCCTCTTGGGAGGTGACAAGTACTATCAGAAGATATGAAATAATTGAAAGTTTGTCTTTTTTTCCCTGATGTGCAAAATCTAATGCAATAATGAGGTTTGCTTGGTGGTGGAAGTCTCTGCTCCAGTGGCTGAACAGAGTAATGAGTCCTCTCCATCTGTTCCAGCACACAGGAAACAACTGAGCTGATCCTTAGGAGTAAATGTCCTGTTGGGAAATGCTGGAAGGAGGTGGATTTGTCTCTGCCTTTATGTGGCATTTAAGACAGCCCTATGCAATTAAACGCTTGTGTGTGTGAATGCACTGATGTACAGAGTGAGATCACTTGTTTTATTAGAGCTCCTTATTTTGGCTTGGTTTGCTTTAGAATATTTGACTCTGTGAATTACAATCAATGATCTTCCATGTTCCAGAGGCTTTGGCACAGGAATTCCCTTGTTTCTTGATCTGTCAGGTATCAAATACCTTTGATCTCCATCCAGGCCCCCAGGCAGCATTTCCTGATTGTAAAAGCAAAAAGGTTGTGAAGGTTTGGCATTACTTCTGCCTCTCAGTAACTCCTGCAGCCTTTGTCTGTTATAATAGAGTCATGTTCTTGTTGAATCATTTTTGTAACATAAGACAAGAGGTTTTTCCCCGAGGATTTTCAGATTAAAACTTCCGGAGAGTAGGTGCGATGAGTTTAGGGTTTTTTTTTCTGAAAAGATTGATGTTGCTAAGATGCTTCTAAGTTTTTCTCTCTGACTAAAGTTTTTCGTGTATATGCCCAAAGGCTTTTGATTAAATAGCACACTCAGTCAAATAAGCATCACTGGTGGCATAAATAACCCATAAGGGACATTTTTGACATTTTTTTTTTAAGACATCTTAAACACATTAACTTAATGAATGTAAGAAGAGTTCTCAGTTATTTTCACACTTGAGACCAGTGTAATTAAACTCACTTGTTTTCCTATTTTTAATACTCTTCTGCTGCCATAGCATCTCCCTTTGTGTGGCTTTCCCTATTCTTAATGCAGGGCAGTCCTTTGTTCTATACTTTTATATTCCATTTGGTAACATGCTTCTTGATGCACAGATGCCATCTTTCTTAAGGAAAACTTCAAGTAGAAGGTAATTGCACTGATTTTTGGTTTTTTTTAAACTCCCTTTTACTGTAAGAATTTTTTTTTTTTGCATCTGCTGTAGCTGTTTGAAAATACTGTAAATAGTGCTCTGTACAGCAAATACTGAAATGCTGGGGATACCATTCCTAGTTATATTTTCCAGAATACTGCCATGTGTTTCCAGTGTTGAAATAGGAGCTTTGGTATTAAATGCTGTTATACTTTGTGTGCATTGTGGTATCAATCCAGGAAGGGCACAGTTGCTGTATACAGTGGAAATACTTAGGGTTTGTCTGAATTTATAAAACATTTCTTCCTTCTCTCCTCTGTGCACATTTCTCCCTGACCACAGAGATGCAGTTTATCAGCTCTTACTGTGCTTATTGTCTGTGCAAGGTTCAAATGCCAGTTTTGATATCAGTTTGATGACTGATGGCATTAATGCAACATCTGGATTATCAAATGTAGCTCTCACAGGTTTTCCTTCCTTGTCTGATTTCTGTGTTGTAGAAGCAGAACCAGTGGATGTGGCAGAATTAGTGGAATGACAGGGATTTAGTATCCTGTTACAATGTCTTGCTGTCTGTCCCTGCATGGTGTGGGATTGGGCAGTGCAGTGGATGTTTCAGTGCTCTGAGCTAGGGAATGGTGTCACCTCTGGCTGCTCATGGATCTCCCATCCATCAGCAATTGCCTTTTGCTTCCATAACCCTCAGGGACAGGACAGACCCCAGCCCCATGGTCTGACATTAGGATGCAAACCAGCAAGTTCTGCCTTCTGTTTCTGAGGGTTAATGACTGGAAAGATGCATTTCTGAGAGGGTTTAATCCAAATGATATGGGAAGGGGGTGCTGTGTGTGCTTGGTGTGGCACAGAATCTGTTCAATCCCATTTAGTGTTTCAGTTGCTTTGTCAGAGTAATTTCCTTGAAGTGTTAATTTGAATGTAATTGCTTGGCCAAATCACTACAGAAGTGTGTTTGTGAGAATCTTTAGTTACAAAGCAGGTGCAGTTCAAGGCTACCTCCTGTATTCCTTCACTGAAGAATTAATTGAACTTCCCACTAAGCAGCCAAAATGCTCCCAGAGGGACTGGGTTTGTCCTGGTCTGTTCCTTGCTGGGAAGTGGCAGTGCCATGCTGTGATCCTGGCTGGCTGCTCAGCCTTCCCTCTGTCTTCCAGAGGCATCCCTGTGTATTGAGAGGGTACCAGAGCTGGCAAGTGACACATCTGGTACATCTGCTTCTGGTCAGGGTCACTCCATAGCAGCAGCTCCTTCTGTGACCTGTCCCTTCACTTGAGTTTCTATACTGTTGTTCTCCAAATGAAAAATGTTTCTGTACTTTACCTGTTGGCCAGAAAATGTCAGGTTTTCTCTGCAAATGACATGAAGGTGCTTGAAATATATTTTGAGTCTGAGGCAAAAAATATGTATTGCAATATTTTTTAAATGTGTTTTTTAGATAAGTTGACATGTGACTGTAAGAATGAAAATACTTTATTCCCTGCTCAGAAAACTATAAACTTTAAAATATGGGGGAAAAACCCCAAACCAAAACAGCAAAAAACAACCCCAAACCTGAGTATGTTCATTTTGGGACTATTTAGTGTCAGTTTTGTGCAAAGCCTTGGCCAAAACTCAACCTTGACATAAGTGCATGTGGTCTGAGGATGCTTTAAGTGACCTGAAATGAAACTGTAGAAAACTGTGTTAATAAATCAGATTTTGTTTACAATTATTCCAAGCAAGCTTCCTCATCTCAGAACAAACCACTCTGCTGACAGAAATATCTGTTGGAGCATAGTGTGCTGGTGTGGTTTTGTAGCAGTGTTAAAGTTGTTTTTTATTTATGAGTAACTGGGCTTTCTGCTGTGGATTTTGGCCTGTCAGAGTGAGTTTCCTGGGATTCTGTGCTCCGTGCAATTTCCTTCCCTTAATCTCTGGGTCTAGACACTAATGAAGCTCATCCATGCAGGAGGATTGCTGATGTCCTGACTTTGGGGAACCCAGATTTTGCAAGTGACTGAATAAACCATTATAAATCAGCTTATTAATAACTGAATGGGGTAAAATCCTGACAGTGTGGCTAAGTTCTCAGTCATGATTTAACAAGGCCCCCCCAAAGGTGTGAAGTGCAGGGTAAATGGCTGCTTTGGAGAGGATGTTTCACTACATTGTGCACTGCAGGTTGTGGACACTATTGCTGGCAGGGCTTGCACTGTGCAGAGATGCTGAACAGCTTCTCTGTCATTGATGGGAGCAGAGTTTTGTGTTTTCCAGACAAGGCAGAGCTGGGATCATCAGGATGTTTAAGGAGTGAAGGAACTCTGTGCTGCTCATGCCCTGGAGAAGAGAAACACTGGGTGCCCCAACCCTTGGGGAAATATGAGAGAGGAAGCGAGGGGAGACATTTCCTTGCAGAATACCCATTTTAGGCACTTGTTAGGGTGACAGTTCAATTCTTAGTTTTCCTTCTGGCTTCCCTGTAAGCGCCCCTGAGAAATCCTCCACCTTGCACCCATCTGCTGGCCCCATCCTAAATGGGGAAGGCTGGCAGGGACCTCCCCAAGTTCGTTTGTGGTGTCAGGGAGCTCTGACTTGGTTGGAGCTGGGACAGGGCGCTGCTGGATCTGGAGGGGTGAGAGGTTAGCAGGAGTTAATTGTGGGAGTTCTGCATGTGGCAGCACTACAAGCCCACAGCACCAGATGCAGGCTGTGGCTGTTCCTTCCTCCCACCTAAATAACCCCCAAAAAAGCCTTTTCTTTGGATTTGTCCATGTGCTTCCTCAGCAGATCTATTGTAAACCTGCCTGTGGCTGCTCTTCCACCAACCAACCTGCCTGTGTGGTTTGAGGAGCCTTGGGCTGCATGGCAGTTCAGTATCAAAGGGAATAATCTTTTCCACAGGGTTCTCAGGAGTGCACAGGTTTTATTTGTATTTTTTTCCCCACATTTTGGATGTGCTGTTGAACCATGGACTTTAATTTTGGGGTTTCTTTCCTCCCTTCTTTAAGCACAGCTAAACCACCTGCTGGAACAGCTTCTTTCTGGCTCATCAGCAGGGATTGCAGATGCTGTCTGATCTGGGAGCCAGTCTAGGAGTTGTCCCCAAAATACAAGTTTAAACTTTTGTAGTAATTTTATGTTTTTTTTTTTTGAGTGTGCTTGGCAAGCATGAATGATGAACAGGTCAGCAGGCAAGCTTGGGAGTCTCTAATCCCCTGGCTGATGCTGTTTGTGTTTGCTTTGTTAGGTTAGATTTCCTGTCAGAAAAAAAAATAGAATGTGGACTCTTTTCAGTATTTATCAGCTTTTCCTGGTTTTAAAGCCATGAATAGAGGAGGCTTCACTCCTGCCAGTTTTTGTGAAATTGCACATTTTTGCCTGACATGTACTTGACTCAAAGCAGATCCTGTCTGGGCTTTATGGGGAACCCCAAAACCTCAGCTGCTGTGGGTTGGATCAGACCTCTCATGTGCCAACATGACATGCAGTGAATTTTGTTTTGAGATTTCACCAAAGTTAGTTCTGCATCAGCTGTGGGGTGCTCAATCCTCACTGTTTTATAGCACTGTTTCTATGCTATTAAAAAATTAGCATTTCACCCAAATTTCTCATTCCTGATACATTTTTTGTGAAACTTAATAACTGAGCCCTTCAATTGTTCATCTCATTTACAAATTACAACTTTGTAATTGCATATTAAAGAAAATAAGAGAAAAAACCCATTAAGGAGTAAGCTTTAGATTTATCTTGGCAAATCAAATTTTCAATGAGGTGCAATGAGGAATTACATTGGCCAAAGTTCTGTGCTATCCTGAAGAGTGTTACCACTTCCTTTCTGTAATTTGTTGGTAAAGTTTAGCAGATTTTCTAGATCTGTGTATGTCCCTTTTTGTGTGTGTACACACACGTGTGACAGGACAGGGGACAGTGTATGGGCTGTCTGTAAAAGATACAAAGACAGTATTTGGCTGGAAATAACAAGCACAATTTCCCTGGCTTTTGCAGTATTTTATTAGTTGTACAATCATAAAGATTTCAGCATTTAGGGCAGTTGATACGTAAAGATCCAGCCCCAGATTTCTGTGCAGCAGAGTGGTTGACTGGATCTTGGGAGGGTGAGATGGAAAACAGAATGTATTGATAAAATCTAATTTTTTTTTCTTTAATTTTGGTACATTGCAAAATTAACTGACTTTATCTGTTAAGGTTTTAGTCTTCTGTTCTAATAGTTTTAATTTTTTAATTATTTTTTATAAAATAACATTAAAAAAATCCCAAAAAACAAAAATCAATCCAGAAATTTCATATTGTAAATGCTCCCTCCAATCAAAATGTTTCTGTGAGCATATAAAGTTGGTTGGTTTTCCTTTTTTTTTTTT
>VZTT01061963.1:0-33518 GCA_013400855.1 Buphagus erythrorhynchus
TGCTTGGAGGTGGGACGTTTTCTCTCAAGTGTGTGTTCAGCTGCCACTGATAATCCCTGGTTTCTTTGTGCTTCTTGGGAGCTATACAAATGCTCTGTGCCTCATTGATTCTCAGTGAAGCAGCTTGAACAGAGTCTCCCCAGCAACCTTACCTCATACCATTCACTTCCTTCACATGGGCAGTGCTGGGCAATATTTAATTTTAAAGTTACAGAGGGAGGGAGGGTAAAGAAGGTAGAAATGGGAAGAAAGTGATGTAGAGGAAATGGTAACAAGAAAGCAATGATAAAAGAGATAAATGAGGAGAATAACATGTATAAAAATAAAGGACCTTGTAAAACTAGGCAGTATTAAAAGCTGATGTAAATACTGTATTAATAGTTACAAGATACCAAATCAAGATATTTAAAACCAGAAAGGATTTGGGAGCCTAATGCACCAAATCTATCATTGCTGGAGTCTAGAGGGTTTAATAGGGTTGCTTCAGGAGCAAATTTAATTCCAGTGTAGCTAGATCCTCAGTGTATTTTAAATATGATATACTTAGGTGAAATATAGGTGGCAGAGCGGCAAGGTGGAGTATCAGGGCAGAGAAGAATGCAGAGAGGGATCCTGAAATTTTCCCTCCTGGGGCCAGGATCACACCTGGGAACTTGCAGATGAATTCAAATAGAAGAAAAAATGGCAATGAGGGAACCTTTTCAGAGGGCCTAGGCCTAGTCCTGCTGCTCTTGAATTCAGTGGCAAGACTTCCAATTCTCTGGTCAGGCCCAAGAGCAGGGCTCTTCAGATGAATCTTAAGTGTAGGCAAGAAGTAATTACATACAGCTTGGATCAGTGCAGAGTAAATGGGAGAAAGAGCAACTGGAAATACAAAGAGATACCTAGGGAGGAATGTGACAAGCTAACAAATTAGGCAAGAGCTTGCAAAAGGGCAGGAAGATCAAAAAAAGCCAATTTCATGTACGAAAGCATTATATTTTTAGTCAATTAGAAATAGTCTGCCTTCTGATGTGACCTGCTCCTGTGAATCTTATCACAGGCTTGGATGTTTGACAAATGTTTTGTGGGAAAACTGCCTTAAATGGAGACCATGCCAATGGGATGGATGTTTGAGCAAAGACAGAACACTTGTGACGTGGATTTATGGCAGTTCAACATGACTCTGTTGTCCCCACACAAATGTACTTGATACCTTGCTGATGGGAGGTCTCCCATTTTAGGCCAGCATCATGGCTGGGGACTGGCAGCTGCAGCATGTAGCTCTGATGTAAAAGTGAATGGCATGTGTTCTGATGTGACACAGAAGCAGAAGCATCATATATGCTGACTAGTGGGTTGTCCTGTCCAACTTTATTTTAAGTCCAGCACCAGTTTGTGTACCTATCAGGGATCACTGGGATAAAAATAATCAATAGTAAGCAAATGCTGGCTTTCTAATCTCAGCAGCAGTGATGGTGGGAGGTGATCATTCTCTTGAGTTTTATATGCAAGAGGTTGAGGTGAATGGGGTGGGATTCACAGGGTAACACAAGTAGTAGCAGTGGGAGAAGCACAAAGAAATCTTTGCAAAAACTGCTGGAAACAATCACCAGTGAGATCACAGAGCAAGAATCTTTTGGGGAGACAGTGGAAATACTGCAGGTTGGGCTTGTTCTGGGTGTATTCCTTGGAGCAGTTGGGAAAAGCTGTGTTCATAAGAATGGGTGTTAAGATATGAACGAAAGAGTCTCTCCTACTTCTATTTTTATCTTCCTTGCTTGAACAAGGTTCTGAAAGTGAAAAGGTGTCAAGCGTGGAAAATGAAAGCAAGCTGAATATGTTCTTTCTCTGCAGATGTATTAATGACTCAGGGAGAGACAGCTGGTTCAGCTAAGTGCTCTAACTCAACGAAGTTGAAATGTGGACACCACACATTTAGGGAGAAAGACTTAAAAGCACAAAATCTTTGTGCTTAGAAACTAGAAAAGGTGGAAGAAACTTTGACAGCCCTGGGATTAGGGACATTTCCTCCCTCTGGTAGGTTTGTTGGAAAGGACTGTAATGTGGCTGTGGGATACAGGGATATTGGGGAGGTGATGCCACTCTGTTCTGATTAAGGGCATTTCACAGCATCCCTTGTCATAGGATGGAGTGGTTGCAGAAGGACTTGTCAGCTTTTACAACCCTGGTCTTCCAAATATCCTTTGTGCCTTTCTGTTGCCTGACTCCACTACTGTCCAGTGCATTCCCTAATACGAGTCTCACTTCTCTGCTACTACACAGTTTTGATACTGTGACATCTCCTTGCTTCACTGTGTGCTCTTCTCTACACCAAAACACACTTCTACCTCTTTCTAGTCCCAAAAGACCTCCTCGTATTGCACATCCCAGTAGGCCATAGCCTAGCTCTACCCACCCACTCAGCACCACTGTATTACTTCTCCTGTGGTACAGCAAGATGTCACTTTTCACAGACTATTGCTCATCAGCTCCCAGCCCATCCTTACACATTGGTATTTTTTAATCAACTTATTGACCTTTTCCCTAAGACTTCTTATTCTCCCCCTTGATATGTTTGTGTACTCCATACTCTACCCAGGCCTTAATTCATGTTGGAGGTAATTTTCCTTGGTCAGAGACACTCCCTCCCTACTGTCACTCTTTCAGAAATATCCCAGTTCCTGCTTCTTTCTGGCAGGTTCCTGTTGGGTAGGTTCTATAGACATTGCTCCTGCCTCTGGTGTGAGGTTGTTTGGTTGGGGATTAGGGCAAGGATAAAGTTAGCACCCCTCCAGCTGAGGGCAGTGAGGTGCCACGCAGGATCTTTCCCATGTTGATGGGGTGCTTGTGTAGTGCGGCTGCCCAGGTGCTCTGTGCCAGGCTGTCATTGCTTGGGGGGTGATAGGCTGGTGTAAGGCATGTGACTAGCCATGGGAGTGAGTGTCTCTCTCCTTGTCTCTTGACTTACCTTCACATCTAACAGTTGCTGAAACTGTTGCAGAGGACTAGAAATGGTTGAAGTTGAGGCAGTCTCAGATGTTATCAAATGAGGGTTCCCAAGAAATCCTGACTGCAGGTATCCATATCTGTATACATACTTAGGCCATTTCTGGTGAGTTTGCTGTGCTCTAGGGAAGGCTGAGGCAAAACAGGCTCCATAGGGAGAGCACACCAGTGATTGAAAGTTCTGCTTACAATGCTTGCTTTGTTCAAGAATGGGAGAAAGGGCTCGGGAGAGCTCAGATGTCAAGGCTTCTCTGCTGAAGCCAAATCATATAAAGGACTTAAACAGATGGAAAGATAGTCATTTGGAAGGATGTCATTTTAGCTCTGCTTTGTGGAAATGCAGGTAATGTGAAGTAGTTTCTAATTGCTTGATTACCCAGCACCTCCAAGGAGACCATCCGTTTCATCCACAGTTAATTTCAGCTTTTACAAGTTGTTCAAGCACTGTTTTGCCTTTTGCAAGAAACCTCCTGCAGCCATACAGTAAAGGAACTTGTTGACTGAGCAGGGCTGGATACTTCAGTGGTTTGACTGTGATTTATAAACAAAGCACATGTGGTAGAGGAACCTCCTGTGCTGTGATTTGTGAAGGAGAATGCATTTCTACAGTGATATTTGGAGGATTCAGCCTTGGATTCCTGCTGTTGTACCTGGCACAGCCCAGTGCTGTGCAAGTAAGAAACAGATAGGCATTGTCTGAGAGCTCATTGTTCCGGCAGCAAAACCATGGCTAAGAAGAATACTGCCCTTTGTCAAATATAAGTGGTAGAGACTAGACAATATAGAATTTTTGTCAAGTCACTAAAGGAGAAAATAATGCCTGAAGATTTTTAGCTTTTTATATATTTTTCATAGATTTGTAGCCCTGTAGATTGCTAATACTGTATTGCTAATACTATTCACTGTAGCTCCTAGTACTTTTCCTACCCTTTCCCCCTATAAGCTAACCTTCTAATGCATTCCTGAAATACTTTTAGTCTTACTTAAGAAGAGGACCACCAACAGGACGTTTTTGTTTTCCAACTAGAATCTTAGGAGACACAACAAGAAGTGGGATAGAGAAGTCCCTCTCTATCCAATGGGACAAATTTCAGTGGGACAGTACCCAGGGAAAAATTACCTAACCAACTGCTCTTCTAATTGGACAATATTTATAAGGTATACTAATCAACTAACCTTATAAAAATTGTAGAATTACTGTATCGTATGTCGTTTTTGCCATATTGTGTACCTGAAGGTTTTCAAGTAAAGGTTTGCTATTATATTATCATTCTAACATTGTTTGGGAAGGTTTGTTCTATTTCCAGGCAACACTTTAAACTGCTCTTTGTCTTGGCTTAGGAGTGGTATTCTCCATTTTAGTACTCCAGCTAAAACCAACTGGAGGCATAAAAGGTAAAGATCACAGTTTAAAATAAGAACAATTTCCTGGAAACAGCAATGAGATAAGAAAACAAACAATAACAGCAACAGAATTAGTAATGAAACGTATAAGACAGAGAAACTATTTATGTGAAAAGCTCCTGACAATAAACAATACCTGACTGTTCTGTCCGCCACTTTAACTCATTGGAAGGAACCCCTTCTTGCAGGAGAAAGAGAGTCCCTTTCTCCTGCCCATGGCAATGGCATGAGGTGGTATCAAATAACTTTAGGGTCCTGGCCACACCCCTCCTGGCTACTGCAAAAAATTAACCCTGTCCTGATGGAACTAGGGCACTAGTTCCCAAAGTGTTTTTTTGGGTTGGGTACGTGAAATATTATTCATCTGTTGTTGAAATGTACTCATATACACCTGGGAATATGGTGACTGCAGTGATCTGCAGTGATGCTGCATGACCATTTGACAGGGAGGGACAAAAATTGTATGCCCATGTGTACTGCCATGGGAAAGACAGAGAATGACACTATAGCAAGGTGCTAATCCCCAGTGCAAGAGACTTCCCTGTCCTCATACTGTTATGAGAGTACGAGAAATTGTGGGAATAGAAAAAATTCTTTTTATTCCTATTTCTATATGAATTCTTGGTATAGTAATGGCAGCCTTTGCTGTACCAGTGACAGGGAGGAGGAGGGACTTGATTCCCTGTCTTCTGGAATTACTGATGAGCATTTTAAGCTCTGGTGAGACATATGCTTATTTCTGATTTGCAGAATGATTCAAGTAATGCTCAGCTCTGTGGGAGAGGAACTAGACCTTCAGTAGGCTGTTGGGTATTAACACTGCATGTCCTACATCATCCAAGTTATTCCCAAGGTAGTATGAGCCACTTTCTGTAGCTGGCTCCATGTGGTGCTCTAGAGAGGATTCATTTACTGTGCTAGATCACAAGGTCTTCATGTCATAATGAAGGTTGCTGCAGGTTATATTATGGCTCCAGAAAGCCTTTTCCCAGGCAGGCAGTGTTGTCTAACCCATCCAGGATGCCAGGACACGTGCCTGCTTCCTCCAGCATTGCACAGTCTTGTGGTTGAGTGCTCTGCCCAAAAGCATTGATGTATGGCACAGTGCACAGTCCCTTGTGTGGTTGCTTGTGGACTGATCAAGAATGGCTTTGCTGAACACCCAGGTCTCCTGTAGCTTATGAACCTGGTTCTTTCCTAAAACACCATCTCCAGCAATGCTGTGCCAGGCTGGTCTGTGAAGTCCATCACTGTGCATTAAATCACTAACGGACTCAGGGCAACCAGATATTGGTTAGCAAGAGCCTCTTGCCTGTTACGGGTGTTGTCGGTCACAGGAAATCTCATTCTGCATTACCTTCCATTACCCACCAATGTGGAAGCTGAGCTGTGGTGGCCATCACTCTGACAGTGTGAGGGGCTAGAAAGTGGGACAGGAAGATATGACCCTTCTCTCACTGCTCTGAGTCTCTTGCAGTACACCCAGCAGGCCTTCCAAGCAGACGTCAATAAAAACCACATTTTTATTAAAACTGTAATGACGAAAAAAAACCCTTCACATTTCTTTCAATAACTTGGGATATAAAAAAGAGATTTTTATCTATTATGAAAAGGATTTTGGCCATAAAAAGGTAATTTAAAGAGTCTGAGATGGATGGTGAATAGCATTAATGTCACCCAGAACAAATGGTCCTGCATTACTCAACTGAAAGGCACAAGTGGCTGTCTGTGCAGGTCCTGCTGCTGCTTCAGCCTCTGCTGTGCTTGCCCTGCCTTGTCTCTGGTAAAAGGCCCCAGTCACTGGCAGATCCCAGTGTGGCTGCCTCTACGCTGAGGTCTTGTGTGGGCAGCAGCTGTCTAGAACTCCTGCTCCAAGGGCAGATGGGAAAGCAGAGAGCTTTATGTGGTTCAGGTAGTGAACCTTGCTTTGTTTCTTGTGTCCCTGCTCACTCTGTATGCAAGCTCCAGTGTTACTGACCCTTACTGTCATGCCAAGGACAGCCTGGTGTCCTTACTGCCAGGGGAGCTTTCAAAGAGGTTACTGCCTCTTTCCATGGGTTTTCTCTCCATTCAGAGCTCTTGAGAGAGTTTGGCTGGGTCCTGCTCATGGCAGCCTCTTCGTGAGTACTCTAGGCCCCATAGTCTAAGAGAGGGAAGGTTTTGAGTATAGATGAGAGGATAATCTCCTTTGAGTTCTTTCAAATTAGTAAGATTTACAATAGAGGAAGTTGGACAGTATATTTTTCTGAATAATTGTTTGGAGGGCCTTCTGTAAGGAAGAGAAAAACTTCAGATCAGAAAGTGGAATGG
Organism: Buphagus erythrorhynchus; assembly: GCA_013400855.1. Classification (NCBI taxonomy): domain Eukaryota; kingdom Metazoa; phylum Chordata; class Aves; order Passeriformes; family Sturnidae; genus Buphagus; species Buphagus erythrorhynchus. The sequence continues at coordinate 6,703 of VZTT01061963.1, forward strand.
GAAATGGCCTGGTAAGGAATAGTTCTGAAGTGGATGCTTAGTGACATTTTTTGCCTTCTATTTACAAATTCTTTAGGTGCCTGGGGGTTGGTGTATCACACATCTGCATGGAATTTGTTGGCTCAGTGTCTGTGCAGATGGTAAGCTATGTTCAGTACAGTTTTCTCAGAGTTTTGATTACACCTGAAATGTTGCACTGAAGCAAATACATCTTGGCTGACAGTACACACAACAGCTGTGTCAGGCTGTATTCGGTGTCCACATCCTGCAGAGGTGGTGGATGTGCTGCACAGCAGTGCTCAAGCCATTGACAGGAAACACTTCTTAGCATGTGGGTCACCCTTCAAATTCCAAACAACTATTGGAAATTGCAGTCTGTAACTGGGATTAATAGTCTTTATTCTTGCATATGGAAACTTTCTTTTTTCAAATGTGTATTTCCTTTGCTTAGCAATCTCCAGGCATTTCTGACACAGCAGGATCTGTGTAGGGGCAGAAGGATTGAGCTGCAATGTGGAGGGACTGGTTTCTGTTTCAAAACCCACTGCTGATACCCTCTGAAATATTCTTGATGATCTGATCTTAACATAGGCTGGGTTTACTATGCCTGATTCTTCTGAGAGGGAGTGAAGAATCCTGTCATCTGCCTGCCTACTGATCTTTTAATATCCTACTTGATGCTGCCTAGTTATTATCTTCCAATTTCTTTCAGAATTTTATATCTGCACAGTTACTTGGCTCTTGACCCATCAGAAACATGAAAACATGATGCAGTGAGTCAGGCAACTTTTGGCAATAGGTTATTTGTAGATGAAACAAATGACATAAGATGAAATAAGGAGTTACAGGGCCTGACCTTGACATATCTTTACTTTTCTAACACATAGAATAGTCACATAGAATTTTTACAAATTTATAAGCTGTATGGTGATCTAATAAGTTCTGTTTTATGATACTTCTGCAATCTGTCTGACAGGCAGCTGTTGATTTTATGGAGGGATGCTGAGCCATAAAAAACACTTCAACTCTGCTTTCAAGTTTTCTTCCTTGTGAAAAAACTGCTAGGAGCATTGGAAATTCTCCTTATGAGATGCCACACACTCAACATGCTTTTCTGTTTTGAGGATTGAGGCAAAAATTGGGATCTAAGAAGTCTCAACGTTCTTTACACCACTAGTGAGAAAAGCGTGTTTGTTCCTTATAGGCAGACCAGCCTGAGCAAGTTTTCTCATGTTATGTTTGTGGACATAAGGCACATTTTGCGCTTGTTTTCTGTAAGCTTTGCAGTATTTAGTTTTACAGGATGTGTAGTTCAGAGCCAAACCTCTGAAGCTCTCTGTGACAACTGAAGAACTGAAGTAAACTCACATGACCTATTGCTTGTACCAGGAGAGCTCAGCTGAAGCAAACCTACAAGGTTCTCCCTTACAAAGCTCACATAACCACTGCATCTCAAATTGACAAGTTCTTGGAAAAGGCTCTTCAGCACCAATCCTTCCAAATTTCAAATTATTAGTAGAAAATTTACATTAGTTAGCTCATTTTGGATAATGAATGAAACTGGTGGTATCAGTTGTGCGTGGAGAACAAAGCCAATTTTCTCAAGCACCTTAGTGGATGTAGCTGATTGTTTCAGGTCTATTAACTGCTATTCCCATTTATCAAGAAGGCTAGAAAGAGGCTAGAGCAATTAAAATTACCAAGGCTTGTTAAGAGGGGTATAGTAAAGAAGTCTCTCCATGTAACTCTATAAACTGCTAATGTCTTTGCCCTCGCTGCCAAGAAAACCTATAAGCCAATGCCTCCTCTCCCAGCCCATCTTCTGTCCTTTGGACCATAACCTAATCTCTTCCTCTTCTATTTTTTTTTCCCATTTTGTTTGAAAGAGGTGTGAGGCTGGTTCTTAATGGGATATCCTGGCCAAGGCCTTTGCCAGTCCCTTGCAGTCATTAAAACCAGCTCAGGAATTACAGATTTGCTGCTCTAAGATAAACATTTGAGACAGTGGGTGGTTCTCAGTGAGTGAGCAGGAAAGAATGGAAAGATATGGAGCAGACTGGTTCTGTGGGCCTTATCTCTCTAATGACTACCCAACCATAGCACACTGATCACAATGTGTTGGACTGAATGTCTCCAGTGACTTAGTATCTTGTACCTGATGAGGGAGAAAGTGCAGCCTGATCACTGTGGGATATTCTTTGCTGGCTTTGCTCTCCACAGGACATGTTTGAAGTGGATCTCAGTTCTTGGCCCCTTTTTGGTGAGGTGAATCCTGGGTTGTAATGAGGTGCATTTTGAGATGTTACAATAGATGGAATCCACCAAAATGTTTATCTGCATTCACAGAAGCCCAAATATATTTGAAATAGGAAACAGAGCTACATACCAGTTAGTATTTAGAGGCTTCCTGTCCTGCTCCTATTCCAGAGGCTGACTTTGTTGCTCCATTTTTGAGCTTCATCAGCCTGAGGGAAGGTAGAAAGGCAGTTGGATTCTGGCTTTAGAATAATGGGTTGCTAGATTGTTTGGAAATGCATGTGAATTAATCAAAATTACCTCCCTAGCTTTGTTTCTGTAACCCACTTTTGTCCTGGTAACAACCTCTAGCAATACACACTGGGGATGACAGAGGAGAACTTACATTCATGCTGTTTCCTACTATACCCTGGACTGTCAGCCCTTCCCTTTGCAGTGCTTGTCACCCCGCAGTGGCAGCAGCAATGCTAGGCCTGTAAGTGTCGTTGATTTATGTTAACTGTTGAAACAATAATGTTTAATCTGTAAAGTGCTAATCTATTTTTTATGTTGATTATGAATAGGCCAGCTGTGCCTACTTTCCTATTCATAGAGTTTAGTGAACAAGCCCATTTCAAAGGCTGGGTTTGGAGAGTTGATTTACATGAGAGCAGACACTGCTTTAAGGAAAGTAAATCAGCTGGGTTACACCAGTGAAGCAGGGATTTGGCAGCCCTGCACTAAGATCTGGGGGCAAGGAAAAGAAACATGGGAGGAAGAGGAGAAAGATAATAAATGAACTGTCAAAGGAGCTGACAGATCAGAGCAGACATGTGAAAAGTAAGGGAAATATGGTCAGGAGAAGAAAGGAAAAGTTGATATTCAGAAGAGAGATTGATAAGGAAACCGGACAGGATGTGGCTGGTTTAGCATAGGACTTTTCTCTTCATATCAGTGCAGAGAGCTCAGGGCTCCATGGTTTTTATGACTGGTCATTAGGGATTACCTAATGCATGGTGCTAGTGACACTGTTGGCAAAGTCAGTTGTGGATTTAATTTGTCATGCAGTTGTCTCTCTTGAGGGACTTTTATTGATCTCTATACATTTTTTTCTGAGAGCTGGCTGCAAAGGATACAAACTCCAGGGCCCCATCCAGACCTCTGTGTAAGTTATTCTACCTCAGCTTCTGCTTAGTCTCTGGACCTTGGTCTCTGTGATGTGGACTGCTGAATAGCTTTGTCTTTCACATTGACTTATCTGTCACATGTGCTGGTGTTTCAATATCCCATCAAGGCACAGTTAACACCAGTAACTGGCTTATGAGCTTTACATCTTCGGCAGAGCTTTACTACCTTTTAAGCGTAATTCTTCTAAAGTAGTGACCTTATTATATCCTTTCTTGATACCAGTTCAGGCAGGGCTGCCCACGTCTGCCAGACTGCATGTGCTTCCAGGTCCACCTCAGATCCCTACTCCTACTTCCCTGTTCTATTAATCTGGGGCAGTGTTGTGCTTCAGTAAGGCTCCAGGCCTGCTTGTATCTATGTAATTATAACCAAAGCCAGAGGAAAGGGCAGAATCTGTCTGGGACTGGACTTTCCCCTCTACATGTCATCATTGTACTGTGCCTCTGTCCACCCTGGTGAAAAGCTGCTGGATTGTCCAATGCTGCTTCTGTCGTTCCTGCTCTTTGTCCTTGGTGATGAAGATCATCAGAGGGCTGGAACACCTCACTGATGAACACAGGATAAGACAGCTGAGGTTGTTTAGCCTGGAGGAGGACTGGGTGAGACATCATAGCACCTTCCAATACCTAAAGGGGACCTACAGGAGAGCTGGAGAGGGACTTTTACAAGAGTGTGGTAGTGATAGGACAAAGGGGAATGACTTCAAACTGAAAGATAGTAGGTTTAGGATAGATATTAGGAAAAAATTCTTTTCTGTGAAGGTGGTGAGGAACTGGAACAGACTGCCCAGAGAAATTGTGTCTGCCCCATTCCTAAAAGTGTTTAAAGCCAGGCTGGATGGGGCTTTAACCAACCTGGTTTAGTGGAAGGTGTCCCTGCCATGGCAGGGAGGTTGGAACTAAGTGNGACTGGGTGAGACATCATAGCACCTTCCAATACCTAAAGGGGACCTACAGGAGAGCTGGAGAGGGACTTTTACAAGAGTGTGGTAGTGATAGGACAAAGGGGAATGACTTCAAACTGAAAGATAGTAGGTTTAGGATAGATATTAGGAAAAAATTCTTTTCTGTGAAGGTGGTGAGGAACTGGAACAGACTGCCCAGAGAAATTGTGTCTGCCCCATTCCTAAAAGTGTTTAAAGCCAGGCTGGATGGGGCTTTAACCAACCTGGTTTAGTGGAAGGTGTCCCTGCCATGGCAGGGAGGTTGGAACTAAGTGATCTTTAAGGTCCCTTCCAACAAAAACCATTCTAGATACTATAGAACAAAATGCAGTGCTATGCTGCACACACACTGCAGGAACCCTCCACTCCTTTTGCACACCCTGCCTCTGCATGCACACAAACACCATCCTGGTCCTATTCTTCATTTGCCTCTCTGTGGATGGATTTTGCCTACCATTCCCCATAAAAGCTGTGTGCACAAGTGCCCTGGTCCACACTTCCTTTTTAACTCTGTGCTCAAGCCTTGGCACAGCTTCACTTCCTGACCAAATCTTTGTACCCGACCTCTTCCAAACATCCCCTCATCACACTCTGTATAGTCACATAAGACTGCCCATACACATTCCCCCCCAACCCTCCTGCCTTGTCTTATACACTTCTTGGAGCTCCCAGGCTTTCAAAGCTGAATCAGAGGCATTTAGGATGAGGCACAGGTGATGTGTGTTCCTGAAGGTCCCCATTTATCCTCAGGCTCTGGCAGCTGGTTATTTCTCATAGGACTGCTGCTGTTGTGCAGGCTTACTGCTGACAGGGCCCTTGGGGCATCTCTGCAGTCCTGTCTGAGCCTCCCTCTGCCTGGCTGTGACTAACATGGAGCTTGTTTGTTGTGGCTCTTTTCCTACATAGGTTTCAACCAGTGCATGGCAGGGATGTGTTTATATCTGGAGTCAAAATGGTCTTGGAAGTTCATTTGCTTCTGGGTGTTTTCTTAAATCAAACCTTCTTGCTTACGTGCCAACTGACTCCATCTCTGTGGCATTTCGAGTCAGGCTTCATTTGGTATGGGTAAGAAATTTTTTACGTTGAGAACTACCCATCATGGCAACAACTTCCCCAGGGATGTGATAGAGACCTCATCACTGGAGATTTTCAAGATATTACAATCTCTTCTAGGCTTCCTTTCCCATGAAAAGTTAAACAACACCAACTTTTGAGGTCCCTTCCAACCAGAGCTGTTCTATGATTTGATGATTATTTACAAATATTCTGTCTTTGCACCAGGCTGCTGGCATCTGTAGGGGTGATATAACATCATTTGGGAATATGTCTTCAGGAATTCAGTCAAGGGGTTCTGTGTGTTGGGGACTTCCACATATCTTACTATATGTGTGGCTCAAGAGAAGTGGGAACTTTGAGGGGATGGAGGACAACTGGCTTGTTTTCACCTGTCATTTGTGAACATTAGCACTTGATGTCTAGTACTAGATTAGGACCTCGAAATGAGGTCAATGTTGATGACAAGGTCAAAGCTGCAGGCATGCTTGATAGAAAGGTGACATTCTCTGTTTTGATGAGAAAGGAGATTGAAAGGATGGTTTGACTGAGAAGATTAGGAACTGTGCTTTAGCTTTGTTGAATGTGAACAGAGATATGACTGAGAAACAGGCTGAAATTGTAGTTTGGCTAGAAGCAGGCTGATGTAGAGTACAGAGCCAGAACTACAAGTCAGCAGAAAGGAAGTGGGAATTTTATTGAGCTATTATCCAGATGCAGTGGTGGGGGTAGAGGTTGTGAGCAGAGCTTTGTGTAACATCTCCAGAAAGCTGGGAAAGGGATAAGCCAGCTGCTCAGATATACTAAGAGAGCCATTAAAAGAGCAGAAGGCTGAGGAGACTCTTCCCTTTCTTAGGAGCTACTGTTCTTGCTATGTTAGCACTTTCAGCTCTATTGCTTGGGAGCTGAAGAGCTGCAAAGAACACAGAAAACCTTGAAGATCTTAATAGAACGGGACTATTACTGCTCTACCTCAGCCATGGAATAAGAATCCCTTTGGGCAGATGGGATGCAGCACAGTTGTCTTCTCCTGTGTTTCCACTGTGCACTGGTGTAACAAATGAGACCCCCCTTTGTTAGCAAGGGGGAAGAAAGAGAAAGAACTTTCAATTAAACGTTCAATTAAAATACAAAAGGTGGCTGGGAGTGGAGTCGTCATGTGCTCTTGAAGGACTGTGATTCCAGTATGTCTGGACAACTGACAAGTGTGGCTCTATCCTCATAGACATGAGAGATGCAGAGGAAGTGTATTTCCCCCAAAAAGTCAGAGAGAAAAGAGTGGATTTAATGAGCATTGCTCAACTGGGAGAAAGAAAAAAGAGCAAATTAAATGGAGCATTTGTATGCGCAAGGGAAGGGCAGGGAAGCATCTGCCCCATAGCCTGCACTGTTGGAGTGAATAAGTAGCTCACAAGTCACTATTTTCTTTTTCAGCATGACGGAATGGAAAGCAAACATGATTATATATGTATATACACATCTTGGCTTTACTTTGCTTTGGTCTGTGCATTTTGCATAGGCTATAAGATACTTACATCATGCAAAATAGAGTGCACAGTGACATTGTTTACAGTGTACATAGACTGTAGTTTTACATCTTCCCTTTCCATACAAGCGTAGTTGTTGGTGGACTCTTGCTTCACCATTAGGATAAGGAAGCACAGGCTGCTGTTGGAGGCCAGTCACAGACAGGCTGGGGTGTGGAAATGGTTTAGGGTATCAGGAAGATGACTAGCTGCACAAGATGTTATATTCTGAGATGGAAAGAAGGGGGATGCTGAACAGATCACAGGTCATTGTGCTAATTAAATGCATCTGGAGACAGAAAATAAGCATTTTCTCAATGTTAGAGGGACGATTAATCCCTTTGTTATCACTTGGGGATTCTGAGGAAATAGTTGATTCAGTCTTGCGAGGTTCTTCCACCTTCCATCTTCTCCGCAGGAAAGTGAACTGTACTTGCAGCTTAAAATTACAATGTAGCTTCCAACAGCAAAACCTTTCCCTTGGTAATGGACATTTTTGAGAAATAGAATTTTTTGGAATGTAATTCTATGTATGAGATAATAGACATGGGGGAAAGCTACCTATATGGAGCACTTTGACCAGGAATAATGTTCACACACATGTGGATGGATTAGAAACTTGTTTGGAGACATCCCAGCTTTGCTGTTTCCTTTCTCTGGTTTAATCTATATGCTTGTGCTATCAAAGACGTTGTGCTAGCCCTGCAGATGATGTCTGGACTCTGCTTTCTTACAATTTAGCTTGATATCTGCCTTACATCAAAGTCTGTTGTGCAGTTTCTCTGCTTTCAGAGTGCTTTGTGAAACCAGCACCTGGACAAAGAACAACTGAATGAAATTAAACATGGAAGAGGCTGTGGTGAAATGCTATTGGAAAACCTGTAGAACTCCCAGCTGTTGAAAGCATCTCTGGGTGCTGAGCTAATCTGTTAATCTTAGTGTCCTGTGTCTCTGGAAGGTAGTAGCACATCTGGTAGCTTAATTGGTGCAAAACATTTATCTCCTTGTGCCAGTCAGGAGGATGTTCCTGAGCCACTTATGTTCCAGTCTAGCCATGAGAATTCTTGCTTTTGTTAGGCTGAATGTTGTTTGTTCATGGGAGCCATGGATAAGTGGCTCACCTTTTAGAGAGATGAGAGATGAGGTCCACTTCATACACAGGGTCTCAGGAGACATACATCTGCTCTGTCTGCTCATTTCTCTTACTGCCTGTTTTAGCTGTTACCACTGAGATCCAGGTTTTGATCTGGCATGAGTGATAGTCTCAGACAGTTCTGCCTTGTCTTATGGATTTGACTTACTCGGGAAAACAAATGATGCTACCATGAGTGTGTCTGAGCACAGACTATTATGCAGACTTTTATTTCATCAGGGATGGAATAAAAGGTGCTTTTCCTCAAGGTATAGCTCTGTAATAATTAAAGGTACTATAGCAAGTAAAGTAGACTGATACTATTGCTGCACAGCTCAATGGATGGATGTGATGAATACAAGAGTGGCTTTGTGTTGGCTTTTCTACTGCTTGTCTAGCCAAAAGAGACTACAGAAAAAGGATCCTAGGTGAGCAGAACAGGAAGTAGCCAGGACCCTAGGTACCAGACAATGAATGAGTGAGCAAACGGTCTCAGGCTGAGGGGGGCCAAGGACTCTTCCTTTAGCAGAGTTCATTTTCTGTAACACCAATGGCTTTGTAACTGAGAAATGCTGTTGGTAGGATCCCAGAAAAGATTCTCAGGGTTTTGGCAGGTAGTGGGCTGCAGAGGTCCATAGTGGTATGAGGTAGAAATAACAGGAAAAAGTGAACTTCACACCCCACCTCAGTCACAGCCCTTTTTCCAGAAGAAATGCTGATGGACAGCCCTGATTTTGTGCAGTTGTTGTTAGAGTGATTAACAAAGTTACCGGTGATTGGCATGCCAGGAGCAAATGTGTACCATTGGCATGTGAAGTGACATATTTGTGGCTGTGTGTAATGACTGTTGTATGTGTATTATACAGATAGGTTTCTAAAAGCAAAGCTAAAAATTTGGTCCTTATAAATTAGACAAGGACAGAATTCTAGCTGTGTTGACAGCCCTAATTCTGCTCATTGAAGCGTGAGCACTGTGACATGGTGTGGCCCAGCATCACATGGGAGATCAAGGAGAAACAATGTTAGAGCTCAGCTCTTCCAAATTCTAGGCAGGCATCTTATTGCACATCTCCCCCTGAAGAGAACCACCTTACTTGTCCATCCTGTGCACCGAAAGATGCAGGGATTTTCTGTAACGAGCCATAGGTAATTGTTTCAGTGCATGAGAACACACACATACCTTTACCTGCATTCATTTGGATGCAGCATATACCTCTCTCTATATGTGCATGTATGTGTAAATGTAATATGAACACCAGCGAATCCATTGAAAACAAAACCACTTCTGCATACATCTACAATATTATTAAAAATACTGAAATAATAAATGCCATGTTCTTGACAGATGAATTTAGGACCCATCAATTAAGCTTGGCATTCATTAGGTAGGGAAAAGTCCAATCAGATTTCACTGACTCAACAAAGCTGCCTATAAATTGTGGGCTTTTTGTTCTGATGTTTGATGAATTATTCTTCATAATCCACTGTCTACTGCGATAAATCTAATCTTTCAGTTTTTGCTGTCTTAATAATTCTCAGAGCAACACTGTGACATTTTGTTTTCATAGAGGGGATAGAAAGGCTGGGACAATGGAAAAAAACCCTCACTGAGAAGTATATTGCTCTACGCCAAGTAATGTTTTTCTCACATCTAGAACTCTGGTCTTGCAGACTTGCAGGGATCAGTGAGTCCTTGGCAATATGAGCCGTTATGCGTATCTTATTGAAAAGATGACCAGCCTAGGATGAGGTTCACATTCCTTAAACCAGGAAGGGCATTCAGATTTCTGAGAGCAATAGCATGCTAGTGTTGATAAAGCGAATTCCAAAACTCCTGATGCCTTCTGTTGTTAGTGATCCTGCATCTCACTGTTCCCTGAATTTGTGTTGAACAAACTGCTGACACATGGCCAACGCTGATCACAGTGGCAGAGCAGAGCCACCACATCTCATGTAGAACAATGTTACATAGTGTTGGGCTGGGGAAGGGCTCCGTGACTTAGACTCCTGCTCCAGAGTACTGTGCTAGCAGCCTTTCTGGAGAGGGAAGAGAACATACCTCTCTGTGAAGTGGGCAAGTTGAAACCAGGCGGTAATAATCCATCATTTGCTGCAGCACATGGATATAAAAAGGTTGGGATTAAGAGGCAATATATTTCAAAATAAATTAGCTAGCCAGACATGCACATTTAACTTTCATGGTTTAGAGATTAAGATATCAGGCTGGAATTTGGGGATATCTGGGTTAAATCCCAGCTCTGTCAAAGACTTCTCAGAACATGCTAGGCAGGTCGTGTAAAAGACTCAGGATTTGGGAGCTTAAATCCAATTGATTTCCAGTATCTTCCTAAGTTTTTAAAGACAGGATTCACAAAAAATACTGAGGCATCCTGATGCCCAACATTGTGGCATCAGGTGGTATGTGCTGCAGACCTTGGGAAGAGCAGCTGTGCTTTGGGAAAGCACTTCAGCATGTGAGGAAGCCTGTAGCTGACATCTGGGAACACCTAGAAAGCATGAGTTTGTGCAGGGCCCATGGTGGCTGTGCATCTCATACCATTGCACTCTGGGCTTAATGTGATCTGTAGGTGCAACCTAGAGACGAATACATACTAGTAAGTGTCTAAGTAAATAGATCCTGTTAGAGCTTTTATATCAGTTCCTTGAGGGATGAATACTAATGCCAACAATCATGCATATTTTGCATATTTAAAATTAAATGAGCTTCATTCTTTAGAATTAAACAGTCAGGGTTGTGTTTTCAGCAAGTGAAGTAGTGCACATTAATTTGCTGGTGCAGCATATGTCTGATGGGGACCTGGCTATGCAGAAGGAGCGAGGGAACCACTGTGTGCAGGGACACTGCTCACCTGTACGGCTGTAAACCTGCAGCTGGCTGTCCTATTCCTTTGAAAGAGCAGTCCTAAAGTTCCTTTTAAACCTTTATTAAACCTGTTGGGAAACTATGCTTGTTTCATCTCCTGCCAGGATTACAGATGGTAACAGCGAGTTTGATGAGGCATTTGAGACCAGCTGTAGCCTGGAAAAAACTTGAGAGTTCCTTAAGTCAGGGGGGCTCCAAGACTGTCCCAGACCTTTGCTTGCGAATTATCTACCGTGGAAATGACAGTTTTTGTTAAGGGTGCTTGTAAGCAGTAAGAGCCTGCAGCCTGTTCCAAGAACTCCCTGCTTGCATGAAATGCACACAGCCACCTTCCTTTGGGAAGACCCCACTCCCAGGCAGGCAGTGTGGGAACCAGGCTCACCTCTTCTCTGCTTCCATGTCATACTGCCTCTTGCTCACTTTTGCCTGTCTGGGACACACAGCCTGCAGCAGAGGCATTAGAGTAATGAAAGAGGGTCATTTGCTAAGTGGGGGGTCCTGGAGCCCAGCCATAATTGTGCTTCTGCTTTATCTCAGCCTCGCACCTGCTCCTGTAATGGCTCGGCTGTGATCTGCTCCCTCCCCCTGTGCATGCTCTGCTCTTCTCCTCCTGGGGTATCCATCAATTCTCTGGCCCTGTTGCAGTCCCTCGCCGTGCCATCCTTGTCTGCAGCCTATGAACGTGCACAAATTTGCCCTGGAATTGTGGGAGGGCCACTGGGCTGGCTCTGCCGGGCATGACTGCTAACCTGACTGCCACGTCCTAAGTAGCAAGTTTTTAAATTAGTCTTCTGTTAAAAATAACTCCTAGACGCAGCTTTTTTCAATTATGTTTCTTTAGAAAACGTAGTCACACGATAATGAGGCATGTATTATTCCTGCCAGAGGGAACATGTGCAGCTTTTTTTTCGCCCTGCATGCATTCAGTACTGGTGAAAATGGCTGGATTGACAGTGTAGGCAATTAAGAGGTTTTGAAATCCAGAGCAGATGGAATTTTATCCAATTTATGTATGATCTTACTATAAATGTACCTTACTGGATTCAAGCCAGTGAACTCCCAATTATGTGTTTTAACTTTTGGGTGATGTTAGCCAGTCTTATGACACTTGGACTAGTAACCACTTTGTAAAGGGTACATCCATCTGATACAAGGATGTAGGGTCGTGAGAGAGTTGAAGAAAGTCCCAGCTCGACTTCATATGGCAAGTTCTGTTTGCAATTTTTTCTTCCTTATGGGATCTTACAGCCCAGCAAGCTCTTGGCCACCTTAAATCTTTACCCTTAACAGATCCTGTCTTCAGGCAATATATAAACCTCACATAAAGGTAAAAGTCCCTGTGTCTTGAACACATTTTCTCTTGAGACACAAATGTCAATAGGTTTGAATTATGGACCTGCTGTAATTAAAAACCACATAACTAGTTGTTTTTAAATGTAGTTGTTTTACTTAATTGATTTTGCCGCCAGGAGCAAAGAGAATTAATTAAATAAATAAAATGCACCTTCCTAGTGAACTACTGGAGGCAGCTGAGTCTCTGTTGGTATCTACTTACTGCAAATGCTCCAGTTTGTTGCTAGCAGTATTTTTCAGTGGAAGGGGCTGGGACAGAAAGAGTAGAGTGGTGTGGGAGGGGGCTCATTCCTTGGCAGCTGCAGGAGGGAACAGGCTGCTCCTTGTAGTATTTTTCTTGCTTTTCAGCAAAAAGAGTATTCGTTTAAGGCTTTGCATGAAGACTTTGCTTAGAAGGTCTTTATTCATATTTAATTGCTAGGTTGCTGCAGCTCCCATCTTTAATTACCTTTTAAAAAGCAGGTTATAAAAATGCACTGACATTCTTTCTTTTTTGTTACTGCATAAATTACAGGCTTCTCAACTGCTCACTTGAAATCAGTTGAGCCTGTGAGAAGGGTAGGACAGGTTCCCTTTGCTGACTTGTGGAAACCTCAGAGCTTATGTTCACCTTGCCCTACAGAGCAGGACAAAAATCCTCAGCTAGCATTACATGAACTGTGCCTGAAGCCATATATGTGTTGGCCCTTCCGGTGAGCTGACTGACTGTGTGGTGGGGCCTGGCTCATCAGCTAGGCCAAAATTGCACTACCATGGTCTTAGTGTTTGCAGGGCCTGTGCTGCCTGGTGCTGCCAAGAGGGACTCTAGCAGGGTGCTGTGTTATACAGGGCAGATGGGCCTTTGCCCTCTCCCATTGTCTCACCCGTATTTACCTTGGATTTTGCTTCCTGGACCTGCTCCTGGTAAATCTATTTCATCTGCAACTCTCCTTGTAGTCTAGTCCTAAATTTCTCAGCCAGAGCTTCTAATAATTTCCTCTCTTGCTTGCCAAGTGCTTTGGTGTCCCTGATTGGTGCTTTTTCTGAGTTGAGAGCACTGGTTACTTTTACAGAAGGTGTGATAAAGTCCATCACATTAAACTTGCTGTTTTCAGGCCAAGTTGTCAAGGTTGAAACAGCAATTTTTGTCCCCCTGCTCTCAACGCAGTCCTTAACCACTGCTCCCAGTCATGTGCTGGTTTTCACCAAGTAAGCTGGCTGCTGCTACTGTAATGCACAGGAATACACACTGTCAGGTTTCAGGGGGTGATGGTGGGTGGTATTAAATATCTGCAAAAGAAATACATGCAAAGGAACAGCTGTTGGCTTCTGCGCTCAGGATGCTGACTATAATCACTCCTAACCATTTTCAGGACAGCCTGAAGAAGTGTCTCACATGCTGCCTGGCCACTACACGTCCAAGATGAAACATGCTGCTGGGACTCTGTCACAGGTTTCCGTAAGCAGAGTATCTCCAGGGCATTTGCGCGTTTGGCAGGCTTCACTCAGAGGCCGAACAATGACCAGGCTAAGAGAGGGGACAGAAGAAGGATGAAGGGGCTGAATCTTCCCAGCTTTGGCACATGAACTCTCTGGCCTGTGGGCAGGGCTTTCCTGAGAATAGCTTCTGTTATCCCAAGCTGATGCTTCTTTCTCTTTTCTTGGCAGATAAAAGAGCTCTTTATGAGTTTTGAGGACACTCCCTTGGGAGCAGCATCACTAGCCCAGGTACACAAAGCAGTGCTGCAGGATGGGAGAACAGTGGCAGTGAAAATCCAGCACCCCAAGGTCCAAGCTCAGAGCTCCAAGGATATTTTGCTCATGGAGGTAAAACTACCTTTTGACTTCAATTACGGAACAGTTGCCATTGAAACGTATAGCAACCACATTCACCCATGGTGTAAGCAGATATAACAACACCAACCTGTGGCTTTGAAACCTCCACAGAGATCAGTGCTGTCTTGCAGGATTAATACAGAAAATGGGTGAGGATTGCAGTGTTGGTGATTGTATGGACAGAGAGACTCAACAACAGGGTAAGAGGGAAGGAGGGCAGAAGGAGAAGACAGGTAAAGATGAATGACATCATAGTAAGTCCATATAAGATTTAAGAAATAGAGAGTGAGTCCTGAAGTCTCTTTTCAGCCTGTGTGCCCATTAACTGGTCTCAGTTCTCTTGTAGTCAGGGCTGTGTGACCAAGGAAGATCATTGTCCATGTTTAGCATGTTTTTTTCAATTAAATTCTAGTGTGGATTCAACAGTGGACAAGGTTGCTATGATTCAGTTTTGTTTCTTGATCAGCTCCTTAATGCTGAACTTATTCATGGTAGAAACAAAAACACTGAAATGCAGAGAGGATTGCCTAACAGGGGCAAATACACGAATGAGGAATTCAGCTAGGAAAGAAGTTTCAATGCCTAGCTCCTGCTCCTCTCCTGAATGGTGGATACCACTCTTATATCCCAGTGCAGTGCTGTAGCTTTTCCCAAACTTCTAAGTCTAGCCATGGAAAGGAGGAAATGGAGGAAATATATGCGTACCGCATTGTGACAGACAAAGATGCCAGTGATAAGGTATAGAACATGAAATGGACACAGGGCTGAGGTAGAGGAGATGGGAAGGATTAGGTCTGTAAGTGGTAACACTAAAGCTTTTTGCTCTCCTAATAAAGCATATGTGTGTGTGTATATATATATATGCCTGTATATACAGTAAGTGCACATTAATTGGCAGACAGGTAGGTCCATGGTACTACAGAGGGGAAGCTTAAGCTGAGGAGTTCTGATGAGTGTTTGGAGGGTATTGCTGATGCAGTAACACAGTTCTCCATCACAGCAGATCAGAAATCAAAGATTCTGCCGGCAGCCTCTCAGAGTACCATGTAACTAAAGCTTCTCTAGGCAATTAAAATACCCTGCTTTGAGCAATCCTGGCTATTCTGCATAGAAGCACAGCTGGTTCCAGCTGGGGCACATTAGTTTACAGCTGGGCATTAATTTGAACTCATAGCGAAAGAAATTTTTGGGTTCCAAAGAGATGTCCCAGTAAGATAGGATCTGTCTCTTTCATGCTGGTTTGAGAACACCCAACTGTTTGAACTGGTTTTGGGTCCAGCTGTAGATTTGAATTTGATTCAGATCTTCTCCATGACTCACTGCAGTGGTCTGCCCAATGAATTTGTTCCTGTGAGTCAGCACGTGCACAGCACTTCTCAGGGGGCTTATGACATCCTTCACTGCCTCCCAAAACAAGTTGACAGACAAAGAGCAGTCAAGGATTAAGGATGAGCAGGTAATGAAAGAGTATGGGATCAGGGCAATAAGAGGATTCTGTGTGAATGACCCAAAACTTGTGTTTACCTTGGGATATTTGCCCTTCTAATAGTGGATATTACAGAAACATACCTCCTCACACCATGTTGCTGTGATTGCTGATTATACCGGTAAGAGACATTTAAATAAATTATTTTAGAATGATTCCTGTCTTTTCTGGCTTTAAACTATTCCTTCTGGGAAACTTGAAACTAAACCAGTGTATTTTCTTTTGGTACTTTAGTACCGTCCCTCTTGTACAGAAAGTCTAGTTTACTGTCTGCATGTTGTATATATATACACAGGTATGGGAAAATAGCTCAGAACATGACGCATGCAGTTTGTTTTTAAAAGGTCTCTCTTGTGGAGTCTTGGCTTACATACATGATTGTATCCTTGTATGGGACTGTTTTTGTGTAGACTGCATAGAAAGCCAGATAACATGCACTAATGTTCTGGTCCTTTAAGAATCAGACAGACATTGCAGCTAGGTAAAGAGGTTAATTTAAATATTGATGGAGATGGTCTTATTTAGAGACTGATGGGAAGGAATCTGAACAAGAAAAGGTAGCTGGAAAATTCCTAAATCCACTTGAGGTTTCATGGCATCAATGCTGACTCTTTAAAAGTCAGTACAGCATCTGATAAACCCAGAGAGAGATACCTCACTGCTCTCTATATAATCAATAATTATTTCAAGACAATATGTTAGAGAGATGTCAGAAAAGGGGTAGGCAAAATACTTGTTAGGATGTCCCTGCTGATGGTCAAGTTGGCAAATTGATTGAAGAGAGCATTTGAAGAAAGTGAAAAAAATGCCTGAATTTTCTCACATCAAGTACCAATGAAATAATCTTGGAGACCCTATGAAGTTTATGTTCATGTTCATGAAGATCACTGGTTACATTTCATTTAGGTGATATAAATTTGAAAGGATTTATGCCTCTAGATATAACAGTAAAAAATACAATTCAGTAGTGTCTGGAACCTGGTGATTACATTTTTAAAGGAACATTGAGTTTACAACTGACATTTAGATAAGAGAAGTTGAGACGAGGTGGAGAACAAATGTTGTCACACAACTGAACAGGAGCAGTGATGGTTCATAAATTTATTTTTGTCATGCATTTCAATGATAGCAGCTTCCTGTGTGTACTTTAAATGTTCCTCCTGCAGTGCAAGAGTTCCCACCTCAGTGGTGGAGATCAAGAAAGGGAAACTGTGCAATAATACACACTTAAAAGCCTGCCAGATGAATGTGCAGAACAGGTGAAATAAAGACAGCAAAAATGTATTCTATTTTTTATGTTTTTTTTTTTTTTTTAACTTGTTTTATGACACAGTTAGTTAAAAATAGCTAAATAAATTATTTTCCTGAAGGTGTGGTCCAGATTGTCAACTTCTGTGCGTTTGCGGCTCTGGTGGAGAAACTGTCCCTTTGTTTGAACAGAAGGCATTCTTGGCTGCTGTGCAGCTTTGATTATGCCATCCAATTGTGTAATGTTGCTTCAATCAAATGTTTCAAGAAACTTTTTGCATGGGATTTTCAAGGTGCTGTGTTGCGGAATATCTAATCCCTTTAAGAAGAAGAGCATTCCATATGGTGGATATATGATACTTGGGAAATACCTTCTCAGCCTTGTAGGGATGGGTTTGTCTGATGCTGAAGAGCNTGAAGAGCAGCTTGCCCTCTGACCCCCACCAGAAGTGTTATTTAAAGATCTGTAGCCTACTAACTGTATCCAAACTCCACTGTCTTCTTTGAACTGCCCAGAGGATTTTCTGTGCTCAGCAGTGGAAGAAGTAACATAGAGGTGACAAGTCTTACTTTAAATCTTCCTCGTCTACATTATCTGAGAGCTGTTCAAATGAAGCCAAATAATGACTTGTAGAATTATAGGACTCAGAAGATAATTGCTCCAGGGCAACACCCTTGGTGAGATCTGGCCACGTGGTCTCTTCTCCAGAGCTTTGTTCTCTTACTTTCTAGGCAGCAGCCAACTGGCCTCTCTTTGATGTGTGTGCTATCATTTAACTCCTAGATGTGCCTTTTTCTGTGGAAGTGTAGGCCAGAATTTGTGTTACATGACCAAGGCATGACACTGTTGTGTTGTGATACTACAGGAACCCTAAAAGCACTTTTTTTTTTTTAAACTGTAAGTTATATGGAATGATCCTATCGAAACAGCACTGTGTGTAGCTGTGTGCCTTTGGAGCCAAGATGCAACTGATTGTCTTTTTCCTTGTTCTCAGGTTCTCCTTTTGGTTGTGAAGCAGATTTTTCCAGATTTTGAGTTCATGTGGCTGGTGGAAGAAGCTAAGAAGAATCTGCCCTTGGAGCTGGATTTCCTCAATGAAGGCAGAAATGCTGAAAAGGTTGCTCATATGCTCAAAAACTTTGACTTCCTGAAGGTAAGGAAACACATATTTCTCTCTATGTGTGCATTAATAATCTCCCTTACTGTGTGTGTATTATTCCCCTCATTCACCAAGTGGAGGAACCATAAGGAGGAAAAATGGAGTTCAGCCCCTCTCTGTTGTTCATCCTAGACTGCTCTGCTAATACAGACCAGAAAATGCCCTGAGACACGCTTTCTCCTTGCTTATTACCTACTGTATGCACTCTATTGGGCCAGGAGTGGTGGCTTGGGACCAGCAGTCTCTGAAGCCTGCTACTCATTTTTCCAAGTTTTCTTTCTGAATTTCATTTTCATTTTCTTTTTGAACTTCAGAGACTGTGAATTTGCCATTCTTTGCTGAGCTATCTGATGGTACCTTTCCTTGGCTCTATCTCAGCTGAGGGCAAGAAATGGACATAGAACAGAAAAGCTAGACTGATACTGATGATGTCAAGTAGTATTGAGGACACATCGTATCTCAGGAAGAAGCATATTCACATAAGTCCTATCTACTGCAAAAAAGCACATTCTCACTCTAGAATTTATTCTTCATACACATCTGTGGCCAATGCATTTATGTTACCTTCATACAGAAACCAAATTGCACCCATGTGGTCTTCTGATACTTTTACCCCCCCTCCCCTGCCACACACTTAGGCCACTGATAAATGTCTCAAGTACAACCAGACATGTACACATCTCATTCTTGGAAAGACATAAGGTCACATCTTCAAAGCCACATGTTCAGAAATCTTTGCTGACATACAAGAGACACAAGCCTCCAGTGTGTGCTTGCTGGAAACACACATAGCGTCATGGTTGCAGTCACTGATATGACTGTGCCCATGGCACATACAAAAAAGGCAGCAAAAACCGCACCCTGCTGTGCACCTTCCTGTGTACACACTTCTAAATGAGCCTGTTGTTTATGCAGAAGTCTGAAGACAGGAGTGACAGAGGTCTGAAATAAGGTGAGTTTTTGTTAGCCTTTACAGGCTAATATATCCATTTTTCCTTGCTTCTTCCATGTAAGGGCTGTAATTCCATGTTGCCTAATGCCAGCTTTGGAGCTCCTTTTGGAGCCCAGTGGCAGCAGTGGCCTTCCCATAGACACAGATTGCTAAAAGCCATCACATGGAAGGCCAAGGCCAATGGTTTTGCTGAGTGGGTGCTTATCAGAAGTGATGCACCTTAGAGAATGTGTCCCTAGCATCTGTAAGCGGCATACTGTGAAGGAAATCCCCATGGAGATGGCCAGTCACCTCCTTGCTGAGGTAAAGAGCTATCATGATATCAATATGTGTAACAATAACAAATGACTTGAGTTGGCTGAATAATGGATCCTCCTGTCTGACCTGCCAATTCAGAGACGTGTTCATCACCTAAAAGCAACAGAAGAATTGGGCTCCTGTATCATAAATTTTCCTAAACATGCTAGAAAGCTGAGAAGTAGATTTTGTGCTGTGAACCTGTTTGAGCTTTTAAAGCCAGAGATAAATTATTTCCACACACAAGCATTAGAGCCAAACATCTGTGTGTAATTAAAAAAAATCACTGAAAAATTTGGCTGTGATTGAGAGAGGCATCTCTGACAGCATGAATAGTGCTTTGCAAGCCCACT
This sequence comes from Buphagus erythrorhynchus, assembly GCA_013400855.1. Classification (NCBI taxonomy): domain Eukaryota; kingdom Metazoa; phylum Chordata; class Aves; order Passeriformes; family Sturnidae; genus Buphagus; species Buphagus erythrorhynchus. The sequence goes on from VZTT01061963.1 coordinate 26,328, forward strand.
GACTTGCCCATGTAAATCCTGAGACAAGAATGAGTGTCATCAGAAGTGATCTAAGGCATCAGTGAGCTAGATGGGATGGGGAACTGTTAGTTTTGGAGTTAGCAGGCTTTCTCACCAATCTAACTGCAAAGAATGGGCATCCAGATAAGCTAGGAAGGCTGTGAGTGTCTGAATCCCCCTTGCTCATAGTGGATCTATGGCATCAAAGTCTAAGCAAGGTTCATGTGCAAAGTATACCAGGAGTGTTGAATGGTGGGACTGAGGGACATTGAAATTGCTCATCAAAGGAGCCTTTGATCCAAAGTGGCACACACATGGTAAAGTAGAAGTGGTCTCTCTAGGATAGGAACAGGAGCGAAGCAGATAGTTTGTAAGGAACTGGGATATTGTCAATAGTTAAAAGCAACAAATTCTGCTTATTCAGGAGATATGATGAGCTACAGTGGTCTGGCTGGTCATCGTGTGGTTTTGGTCAGTTGGTGGACAACACCTCTTACTTCTTCCTTTCCTGTCCCAAGGTGCTGGTCCTGAGTCCATGGCTGAGTCAGGAGGATGAGGAGAGGACACTGCACAGCTGGCTTGCTATTTGCAGGATCCAAAACAGTAATGGGAGTCGGCAGAGCTCCCTTATGTCTTTGCTAAAATGTACATGTGTGTCTTTACCCATGTGCAAAAGCAGATTTGGGCAGATTGAGGGTTTGGTCAGCACAGTAACATGAGGAATTTCGAAAGGGAATTCAGCAAAATGGCTCTTGACAGTAGGGACTTCAGCATAGGAGAAATTTGTGAGTAGAGAGAGGTTGGAAAAGGGGAAGCCAGCCTGAGTGACACTTTTGTCACTGCCTCCCTGGATGACACCAGATGACACCTCTTCTCTGGTACCTCACTCAGCTTGATCTACCACAGCTTGAATGAAAAGTGCTTTGACATTTTACACTTGTTACTGTGTTGTTGGCAATAAGATAGTTGAGCGTCTCCCAGGGTTTCTGTGGCAAGTCCCTTATTTGTGACACTGGATTTTTCTCCCAGTTCAATTGCAGATGGCCTAAGTATGCAGGGTTTGTCAGCTCAAAGCCGTTCATGTTCCAAGGGGCACCGTGGAGATACAATTTATGATGATGACTTATAATTTTTAAAGCTGCTTAAGTGGACCCTGTGCATAGCAAACAAGATACAGTTCCTGTCTAAAGGGGCTGAGTGGATGATTCAGAAACTTGCAATAAGTAGTAGTTAAACAGCCCAGCTAGAGGAGCTGCAAAGCAGGTAAGAAAGGTATCTCAGACATCACTGGGAATGGGAGGTGGTCAGAATCCTGTAGAGCGTGGTCAGAACTGTTGCATGAGATCAGGTCCTACTGTAGTTGAATTGGTGTATTATTCTTGTTCACATTACTGCTGTCCTATGGAAGAGGCTGATAGATGGATTGTGCTCATCAAAAAAGCCAAGTCCTTGCTTCAGCTGCTTCCATTTTTACTCCTTTTCTGGGATCTGTGTGATATATTCTCCTTCCTTTCCTAAGCTGTTGCCATACCTAACCCATCTGTTTCTGTTTCAGGTCCCCAGGATCTACTGGGAGCTCTCAACAAGTCGTGTCCTTCTCATGGAGTTTATGGAAGGGGGACAAGTGAATGACAGGGCCTATATGGAGAGGAATGGCATCAACGTCAATGAGGTAGTTTCTCAGCCATCTTTGAATTGGGCATGCTGAGCAATGAAAACTGATTTTGACCTTGATGTGAAATGGAGGCTGACAGGACAGGGACGGGGCAGAAGAGTAAGCACGCACAGATGTGAACAGAGCAATCAATCTGAGAGATCTCTGTTCTCGTGCTCTTTGGAAAAGTACATAATCTCTTTTGAGGAACACTGTCCTATAGGCTGCAGAGCTAGGGAGATCTTCAAGGAGATAAAGTGAAAGATAACCATGTTCTTACACTAAAGACACACATGGTTTGTTCCAACATAGAAGTTCCTGTTACCCTAAAGGAGCAACTTCAGTTTCTGATGTTTTTTTATCTCATGTACTTTGATATTAAGAGAGATTTGAAAAGTTCTGTCTGTAGCAAAACACGGTCAGCTCCATTCATCTGGACAAGTCAACTAGTCCAAAGTGAGAGTTGTTCTGTTGAGTTTATCCTGTACTTCTTCTATAGGCAGAGGTGAAATCTAGCCCACACACTCAGATAGAAGAGTGAATATTCCTCAAGTCTTAAGATAGTCAGAAGGGCTTACTTTGATGCATTAATGGAAGGGCTCTTGAGCAATATGTACATTTAAATTTTGAGGTGGGCTTCCTCATAGATCTCAGACAGCAGATCCATTTTGAGACTGAGGTAGTTAGCATAGTGTAGCTTCCTGTGATTTTCTTTGAATTTTCTCAGACTGCTGGAGATAGCAAAGTTGTAGAGAAACAGCTAATTTCAGTTTTTAACTTACAGAGGATTTTGCTTGTGATAGGAGCAATGTAGGGTGAAAATTTCTGCTATTTTTTGTTTATCCATGCCTTTGGGAAGGTTGTTTTGTGATGACCTGGCACAATATGTTCTATGCAGCATTGAAATCACGTACTTTTCTGAGTATGAGCTGGTCTCTAAATAATAGCTACGAAGTAATTTTTAAAAAGTTGTCAACAGACTTCTACCACTGCAAAGTATAAGCCTCAGAGAGTTCCAGCTATCTGTCAGGTAGAGGATGTTACTTAGCTCAGTGGTAGGACTGAATTTTCTTTCTTCCTTTTCTCTCCCCACCGCCTGAAATTAATGATTAATTTTTACTGATTGCCAACAAAGCAAGGTAGAAAGGAGGGAATACTGAGCCTGTCAGAATCATGTGATGGGAAAAGAGGTCTGTTATTATGGCCACAGTAAGATGAGGTAGGGGCAGTGCACACCCCAGGCTTCTCCTGCGGCAAGTTGCAGCAGATAGGGACAAATATTGCCAAGGTTAATTATTGGCTGCTGCTGTTGTTGCCCTGGGTAAAGGAGTGCATGGCATGGTGGGGAGATGAGCAAAAGGCAGCAGACACTGAAAGGAGCATGAGGAGGGGGTGGCAACCCAGGTTTCAAAACTGTGACCTGGCTTATAATATGACAGCAATCTTGGCTTTCAAGAGATGCATTAGCTCCCTATAAATCACCAGAATATATTTATTTTATCAATCCCTCTATCATTTTACTCCATTTTGTTTTATGGTGTGGAGGAAGAGGAGTCTTCACTAAGCAGGATTTCTCTTTTGTGACAATGCAGCCTTGAAAAGCAAGCTGAGCCTCTCTCCTCTAAATGGAAGGGATCCCTGAGGTGAAAGCCTTCAAACCAGGTTACTGACATTTACTTAATACCGTCTGTAGCAGGATTATCATTAAAGCTGCCCAAAAGCACATTAATCTCTCTGGATCCGTCCAAGTGCTGGATTGTAATGGCATTTAATCAGAGAAGGCTTTGATTTCTAAAGACAAGTGCAAACATTGAAATATCTGCCTGTGGAACAGTTACTTATTCATGTTCAAGTGTACTTGTACACTGTAGTGTCGCTGAGGAGGAACATGCAACTAGGATATTGACAGTGAAAGGGAAATTTGGAGAGGGAAGTTATCAAGAATGAGCTGGCAGGAATTTTAAGAGAAGACTAGAACTTGGCAGGGCTAAGTAGGGGGCATCTGGAAATTGGGCTCTTCCTATTTTAAAACACAATAACATTTGCAGTCTTGGTTAGGAGGGTGTATTTGGAAGAAGTAGATAGAGCGAGGAAGAGAGAAAAATTAGACTGAGGGGCTCTCAGGGGGTTTGTAGCATACTGTATATAGGAGGAAAGGAAGGGCAGCAAGGCTACTTAGAGCATGGATTTTTAAAGAAGATCCCAAATGGCACAAATGTTCCTTTTGCATCCATTCTGATTATACCCGATTCATTTAGAGAGATCTTATTTGTTTACAAATCTTAACATTATCTTTGGTCTGCCACATGGATTCTCCATGTCCTTCCCTGTGAGTTCTCTGCCTGTCTCTGCAGAGACTGCTGTATCAGCAGGTTCTAGGACCTGTGGAGCTTCCAGATGTGCTCATGGCATGTACTGTATTGCCTCAAATTAGCCAGCCAGCTCAGGTAGCCAAGTGAAGAGCCCCCATGATCAGCCTGATTTGGATTTGAGTCAAGGAAAGGAAATGATGCCATGTACTTCAGCTCACTAAGAGCCTGGTCACGAGCCATGGTTGATTCAGAAGTCAGAAAAGTGTTTTGTCCAGCTGAGAACTGAAAGCAAACAGCTAAGGTACTTAAGACGAGCTACTGTGCGCAATTATTGCCATCTGTTACTCCATCCTACTGTGGCTTTTTGCTTCTTTCTGTTACTAAATGGGTTCTGCACTGAAACGGTATCTCTTAGCTCGATAAAGAGCCCAGTACCTCCCTGTACCTGATAGCTTTGCAACTTGAAATACGCTTTCAGTGTGGGATTTACCCTTCTGCCAAGAGTCAGGAGCTGTGTAGTTGCTAAAATTTAAGTGGGATTTCCCAGGGCGGGATCCTTTTGTCAGCAGTGGAAACCTCTCATGTCTGAAGTATTTGTGCTTATAACACTCAAGTGTTAGATGAAGCGGAGCATGAAGAATACTATTTCTCGGGAAAATGGCTATTCTTGCTCTTTGCACTTACTGAGTTAGTCTGAGGAGAGGTTTCTTTGCAGATTCTCCTACGTTTTATCTTGTCTGAAGCTTAGTGAAATTCACAAGGCAATGATAAGCAAGAATGGTGACCTCCAGTATTTTCAGCTTTTGAGCTGTGCACAGACACCAGGTAAAAAAGTTAAATTACACACAGACCTGTTGCTTACTGAAAGTTGGTATTGAGCATCAGTGTCAATCAATTGCTTAAGTCTCAACAAGATGTTTTACATTAAATCCAAGGAAATACAACTGCATCTAAGGCAAGGGGAATGGTCCCCATGGTCATTTTGGGTCTGACAGATATGCAAGAAACAATAAAAAAAACAATGACTTGTCTTCTCTAGCTGTGTCCTTTTGAGAATCTGTGCAAACTTGACGAGTTAGTCCCTCAGTTCCCTGGGTGAATGAGTCAGAGTGTTTCTCCCCACTTACATGCCATGGAAGATGGAGCACTGAGCATGAAAATAATTTCCTGAGTCCCCAACAGAGAGTATAGGGCATGCTAGGACTGCACTCCAGGAGTCCTAAAAACTATTCCTGTATGTTAATGACATCAAGTGTGTTCAGACATCATCTTGCTGTGATGCTAGATCACTGCATAGTAATAGTACTGCCTAAGAGACACTTTTGATCCTCACAATTGGATCACAGAGGACAGAGGGTGAAATCAGATCTCTTGTGTGAACACCCTAACCTACTATAGTTAAGAGCCAATTCAGAGCAGAGGCAGAGAAGGATTCAAATTGTGGCTATTCTCCATCCACACCTTTTGCTAATTTGACACCAGTTTAATTGGGCAGAATTGCCCTAGCAGGATTAAGCAAAACCTTAGACAATGGCTGTAATAACAACAATGAAAGCAAGCAAAAACCCAATACAGTCTTCAATCCAATTAACCTTCGATTAAGGTTCCAAAATCAATGTTATTATTTTGGCCGGAGGAGGTAATATTGAGCCCTGAGAAATGAGCTGCACAATGACCTTTACTTTTAATGAGATCAATAAAAGTTAGTGTCGCCATCTCTTAAAATAATTGGCAAATATTACAGCCAAATTAAGGCCAGAGACTAGTATCTGCTCCTGATCTAAAGAGACAGTCACAGATGGAGGTGGGATGGGAAGGGATGATGCCCTATCAGGCAGTTTCATCTAGGACTTATCAGGGGCAGGCAGTGAGATCATCTCTACAGGACCATGACACAGTATTTTTCTCTTTGCTCTTCTTCTTCACGTCAGTTAGAGGCATGGAGCCAGAACCACTCCAGATTGCTTACAGGTCCAGGAGAGTATCAGTGACTTTCCCCAGATAACCCAGGCTGGTTTGTTACATTGCATTATATCATGCTACCCATGAGGGTGATATATGTGCTTTTTACTGTCGGAATACTCATAAGCTTAAATTTGCATGCATTCTTTCTTTTCTGAGAGGTTTCTTGCTAACTCTTGTGTATTGGTGTTTTTAAAGATACTTGTGATGAACTCTCTAGAGTTTTGTTCCTATCATGTTGCTCTGTCAGTGGGTGTGCTGATTTGTTGAGGGGAGAGCTGCATACAGGGGCAAGGGTGACAGGTTGCCTAGGCTTTCAAAACTGATGGCAGCAACACATTGTGGCTGTGTACATATACAAGAAGAAATCTATTGCTGCTGGTACCTGCACTACAGCTTGGGATCCTCTGAGTTAGGTGACAGAAATGCAGTAGGTGTACTTGTTAAAATATTTGGTACACTAGATATGACTCTGTTAACTAGAAAAAGTGGGGATTAGTAGGGAAATTGCAAAGTAGGTAAGAAGCTCATAGAGGCAATGGTGGAGAGAAGTTACCGTAGTGGAGTTTTGTGAGATCTCATTTAAGAAACTGGTGATGACATCAACACAAACAGAGCTGTATCAAGGAGATTGTTGATGACACCAAGCTGGAAGGTCTGACATTGTAGAGGAGGATCAGAGTAGCAATAACACTTGTTGGCTTTGAAGGCTGAAGTGGTAGAAAGGGATAAAAAGGAGCAGTGTCAAGTGAAAAGTCATGTGCTTGAAAACTGATGAGAAGAGTTTTTTAAATATACTGGGAGTTAGTCAGAGGGAAGTGCCATATTAGAATTAACTTTAGGATATTAGTTGCAGGATGTGTGTCTTTCCTATGCAGTGCAACTGCAAAAGGCACATGGACTCCTAGGACACATGAGGTAAAGGAGCATCCTGTAGAAAGTGGGGCATAATTCTGCTGTTTTTTATGCTGATTTGTATCTGACTGGTGGACACATTGGGGTAGTAGATACTGGGGAGGAACAGAACTAGTTAAACTCTAGGATTATGCTAGCTAAGGAAACGATTTAAAGTGAACATCGTTAAAGTTAGTCTGGGATTTAGGGGAAACATTCTGACCATCTGTCTTGGTTTGAAAGACAGGTATCTGCTAAAAGGAACAAGAGCCTCCTTTTTGAAAGGAGAGTATAAACCCCCTTTTTTTCCCTTCTTCCCTTTACTGTGATTTCCGAAATTAAAGAGCTCTCAGGCAGAGATATGGGGGT
>VZTT01061963.1:33568-114874 GCA_013400855.1 Buphagus erythrorhynchus
GCTGCGGGGAATGGCGTCTGTGTCCCAAAATGGGAAAGGGCAGAGGGGAGAAGCTGCTCACAGGTCCCGGCGCAGGGTCAGTCCTGATGCTCCAAAAGGATGTGCTGAAGTGGGTAGGAGATGCGGGAGAGTGTCTGAGCAGGGAGGTTTTGGGATCCCACAGCCAGGGAAGGCAGCTCCCGGCATCAGCGTGGCAGAGCGGAGTTTTCTTGCGACCGTCCTGCTCCAAGGCAGACGAGCGAGCGGCAGAGCACCAGCCCCTCACCTCAGCTCTTCTTTTCCGGTGTTGCCCCTCTCCTCCCCCCTTTGAGAGAAAACTGTTAACTGAGCTTATGGGTGTAGACCAAATACTTAGCATAACAATGGGAAAAATTCCACAGAAAGAAAAAGGGAAAATTCAACCCCCAACACCATCTAAAGGGTAAATTTTTGGAACAGCTGCCAAAGTCATACTTTCTGTCTTACATATTTCTGGTGAACTTGACCAGTTTATAGAAGGACTACGTGATGCTGTACAATAACAGCCCTCAATGTCTGCACTGCATACTTATTTTCTTCTGTATTTGTTTGTAACTCACATAGCATAGTTTCTGACATGTAACATCCTTGCCAGATTGCATAAGTAAAAAGCACTTCGTGCGCTTGGGTTGGTGAAGAGTTACTCCCAAGTCCGGCTGTTATACATGTATCTGTCACTCCACTGTTTGATTGTTGTCAGCAATCTGTTTATTCCTCAGGTCTGGGTTTCTTTAAAAATTAAAACATTGGGCTGAAGATGTGTGGTTTGCCTGACATGGTGTCGTGGTCACATCATATAATTTGGCAATGGCAGGTTGGTATTTGCATTGACTGATAAGGCCACAGGCTCACTTGGTGACTGTAGTCATCATGTTCTGCTGCAGCACAGACAGGCAAATTTAACTTCTTTTAGGCATTAACACACCTTTGGGCAGTAGGCAGGGGCATGGCCAGACCTAGAGCCTGATGTCATCCTGATATATCAAGCTAAGCTCTACTTGCTGATCAGCATAGTTTTTGTTCTTATGTGTTATGCCTAAATTATGCCATTCATTATTACACCTGCTTTTGCCTGCTTGTATTTCTTGTAGCACATACAGAATTACAAGGGCTTCTGCTTCCTTGCTATTCAAACGTCCTAACTGGTAGACTGTTCCTCCTCTGCCATTCCTTAGCCAACTTTGGAATCTTCAGCTCTTTTAATCTTTTTTCCAAGTAAATGCCTCCTGCATCTTGCTCATTTATTTGCTTTCTCTGAACTCCCTCTGTATAGTCTGCATCTCTTGAGTTAATGAGGTGTCTGGAAGTGAATGCAGAATTCCAAGACTGATTATTATTTTTTTACAGTGTGCAGCAGAACAATGCTGAGGGACACTGGTAATGATAAAGACCTTGTTTTGTTGGATGATAAACAGGGAAAGGACTGATGACCTCTCTGTGTCATAACAAAAAGTCTGTGTGTTAACTGTGGTCTTTGCTTCTGTAAATCATTGCAACCTTTTTTCTAATTTGTGATGCACCTTCACCCTGAGGTCTTATATAGCCTAAATGTGTGCTGAATTCCTCCCTTCTCCTGAGCAGAGGTGTTCATAAGTCTGTTTCCTCATTTCACCTAGTGTTCTTCCAAAGTGAATTCTGTAGATATTATTTATCCAGTGGCCATTTCAATAGGGGTGGAATAAGGGCCTGAAGTGACAAGGCACAATACCGAAGAATTAATGTATATAAAGGTTTCATGTTTTTTTCCTAAACTTTTTCTCAAGAAACATGAGCTCTTTTTGTCTGAATTATAATGATAGGTCAATATTCACATACTACACTCTAAGACGTAGAGCATAAAGCTTCCTATTTTGTTTAGAATTTGACAGTATTGTTGCTTTCTATCTTAATTTATTTTGTATCCTATTTTGGAGGTATGACACCAGACAGAATTATGTGAAAATACTTTTGTGTGCACCAGAGCTCAATTTTTTCCAAAAGTGAAGACTGTTTATATGCTTGCATCATAAATCCCTGTAACATATCTTCTCTATGCTAATGAAATTGTACAGAATACATTCATATGTCTTAAATAAGTCATAAAGTTTAGTTAAAGATACTGGAGATACTCAAGGTTACATGTTGGGGAATAGGTAAATGTAAGTACAGAGGGAAGAGAGAGAGGATGGAGATCTTGCAGTGAGCATTGTCTTTTACCCATGACCCAGCCTGTGAGTCTGAGCAGGGCTATGACCCCTTTGTTTTCATGGGAGGATGGGAAGATGGATCTCAAGCTGCTTTTGTGTTGCATTACGGGCTGAAAGAGGCTATGACCATAGATTTATTTAGTCACCTTTCTACTGATGGTGACTCAGGAGGAGGGACATTCTCTGCATCTGGAGCTTGCAACCATATCATAAGATGCTGTTAATGAGGGTGGCATGGATAACCTGGTGAGAGGCATTTTTGTAGGATATTTGGTTTGGAAGGGAACCTCAGGAAGGCTTTTATCAAATCTCCTTCTAAGGCAGGGTCAGTTATGAGGTCAGACCAGCTTACTCAAGGTGTTAGCCAGTCCGGTCTGTAAAACCTCTAAGGATGGAGATTGCACAACCACTTCAGCCATGACCAATCAATAGCTTTGCAGAACTGCCAGCCCTTGTCTGGACTTGTGTTCAATGAGTTTGAGGCATCATGTTGGGCCCCAGATTGTCCCCAAGTCCTCATCTTCAATAATTCTATGCTTCTCCATGCCCTTGGAGGACAAGCAGCTGAGACAGTGAGGGCCGAGTGTGGTTAGCCCAGTGTGTGCACCAGTGTCAGGGTTGTTGCTGTGATCAGTCATAATGGCTGAGTCCATTCCTTCTGGTGTATGGGTCCCTGGGAGGCTTTGTGAATGAGTGACGTGGGCTTAAAACAGACTATTTGGCACGTCCTTGGACTGTCAGCAAGGGCTACTCAGCTCTTATATGAGATCACAGCACCTGGTACTTTGGTCCTATCTAATTTTAGAGCTTGCCGATCAAGGAGACTTGTAAGGGTCACTTCATGGCTCTGGTGATCTCTGCGAGTGATTCAGAAGGGAAAACATCACTCCCCTCAGTCAGTACTTAAAATAACATCTGCATGGTGTTAGGGAAGCTGCACTACAGGAGATCACAGGGCTGTGCTGTTCTGTCTGTGGATGATTCATCATGGGGCGGGCCAGTGTTCACATGATTCAGCAGTGTTTCCAGGTCCCACTTGAGGGACAGAGGATTGTTTCACCTGATCTTACCACTGTCCCTGTTGGTGCTGCAGGAAGGGTTCTTATTCTTTCTCCTCATTTGTAGTTACTTGGCCACTATTCATAGTGAATGCTCTCAGAGGTGGCCACATTTCAGAGGTGGGTAAAGCAAACCCTTTCTTGTCTGTCTGGTTTTCTGCAGGATGAGCTGTCATTACTGCCCCTGTTACCTTTTCTACAACCTCTGCTTTTGGGGACAGCTGCCAGTTTGCTGCTTACAGAGTGTGTTTGGAGATATGCTTGGAATAATTTAAAATTACTGTCCTTTAATTGCTTGTTCAGCATTCTGCTGTGGAGCACTGTGCCTCTCTGGGATGGCAGGGAGGGCTGGTGGTGGGATGGCAGGGCAAGGCTGATGTGTTAGTGCATGGCAAGGGATTGATCCCATGCCCTGGGGATGTTTGGTTTCTCCTAGGAGGTTTTTAACCTTAATAACATCTCTTGATGATAAGGAGCAGTAGTATGGAGGGACACAGCAGTGACAGGATGTTTTTAACAGCTTTTCTATGCTTCTTCATCTTCACAGATATTGCAAATCAGATTAGCATGGGTCTGAGGAAAGGAAGAGGGAAAGTGGGAGACAGTGTGATGGAGAGAGGGGAGAGGGAACCCGTGTTCACTTCGGTGGGCAGACTGACCGGATGAGTCTCTCCCCACCCCTTCTCCACTGTGTCCTGTTGCCATCCATGGATGGAAACACCTTGAGTCTTCCTCAAGCAGTCTCACCCACCCCAGCAGCAATTTCCATGCCTTCCCTGTGAATGCATCTGCCACTATCTGCTGTCCCACTTTCCTCCTCATTACCAGAAACCCCATTCCTACCCACAGGTACTATCTCTTTTTTATGCTAGACAAGTGTCTTTGAATAACCCATGATCCCACAAATACTGTCATGGTGCTCCTTGAATGCCCTGGACCACCCTGCTACCTGTAGATGTCAGCAGCCACCCTGTGCCTCCATCAATGTGAGGAGCTGCAGGAGCTCTGCATGGAGATATCAGTATGTACAGACTCTTGCTTCCTGGGTTGTTACACAGAGGCTGCCTCCCCTCCCCAGCAGGCACCCTACTGCGGGTGGCAGTGTGTGACCATCTCTTGTCTCTTCGCAGATCTCTCGCAACTTGGGGAAGCTCTACAGTGAAATGATCTTTGTGAATGGCTTTGTGCACTGTGACCCACACCCAGGCAATGTGCTAGTGAAGAAGTGTCCAGCCTCTGGCAAGGCTCACATTATTCTCCTAGATCATGGGCTCTACCAGGTATGTAGGTATGAGGGGCTTCCAGGGGCTTGTGAGGCTGCCTTTGGGCATCAGGCTGCAGCCTTGCCCCTCTAAGTACACTTGAATACATTTTTCCTATTACTTCCATAACCCTCCAATGATATTTTTTGACTCTGAAATGGAGGATAGGGCACAGGTAAGGGGTGCAAGACTTTCCCTCCTGTTTCCTGTCCTCCATGGGCTTCTGGGGACCATGTCTCCCTTCCCAGATGCTGAGCGAGTCATTCCGCATGGACTACTGCCACCTTTGGCAGGCCCTCATCAAGGCTGATATGAAGAGGGTGCAGAAGTACAGCCGGCGGCTTGGGGCAGGGGATTTATATCCTCTCTTTGCCTGCATGCTGACTGCCAGATCTTGGGAATCTGTCAACAGGGGCATTGACCAGTCACCAGTCTCTGCCAGTGAGGTAGGTCTTGTGTGTCCTTCCCTAACATGTGCCCTTGCTTCTCCTCAGTACCTTTCTTTGTTGAAATCTCTTGCACCACTGATAGTACAGCAGTGCTGGGCAACCTCTGGCAGGTCTGTAGCAATTTCTGCACTGATAGCTGAGCTAGAAAAAGCCAGGACTCCTTCTGCAATTTATTTTATAGTGGCTGAATTTAATTTCCCCAGATTCACTTGTCATGGGCTGCTTAAATTTTGTATAATATTTTAATACCTAAGTGTTCACTGTTTCTGGCTGGGGAAACATTTGTAGATTGTCCTTTTCTTAAAAAATGTTGAATGCAGCTGTGCAAGAAACCATCAAGGAGGCTAGGATAAAGTACAGGAGACATAAAGGTTTAGTGGGAAGACATGAGAAGGATAATGCATTATCACTATTCATGTAAATGACTATCAGCACTGACATAAATTCCTAAAAACCCCTGGAAATTACCTCCCAATCAAAAACCCTATTAACTTGGAGTCAAGGTTGCTTAACTGCAGATTCTGTCAACTCAATCACTACAAATCTGGGAAATTGCCACTTACATTGTCCACCCTTTCATATCCACACATGCTGGGATCCTTCTCATGCTTCCTTGCACACCTGATACCCCACCTTAAGAATAGTAGCAATACCCCACCTTAAGAACAGTAGCACCCCTGCCCACTGTGCTGTTTCTAGAGAAGAACATAAAGTGATTTGATTCAGCCAATGGACAAGTAGACACTTGTAAGTAGAAATGTGTTGTATCCTATGGTTTGCTTTTATCTGCACACATCTGTAGTAGAGAGGATGAAATTCATTTAAGTAGCATTATAATATTGTCCTATGAAATTCTCTTCTAGAAGTTCCTTCATTTTGATGGATGTGGCAGAATTTGCTGTACTGGCTTGCCATTATCCATAGCAATGAGTAGGTCAGATACCTTGGGTAATGGACCCCCTCCAAATTATCTAATTTCCTGCACATTATAAATAATACAATGACTATCTAACAGATCTGTGCTTGATCTGGTGAGTTCTGGAGCTGGTAGCTCCAGAAGAAAATTCAGAGGTGCCAAAGCAAATTGGCACAGCGCTGACTCCAATACTACAAGGCCAGTGTTGAATCTGAGTTAGTGAGCAATGTTTATTCCCAACTTGCTTGTGAAGGTTACGCCAGAGATGTAGCTGCAGCTATGTGGTACCCTGTGTGTGCTAATGAACTTTGTCATTGAGTTGAATTGCGTGTATGGAACCAGCTCTCTTGTCTTTGCCTACATGACACAATTAATGCTGAAACTAGATAATCCTGCAGCAGATAATGGGGAGCTGAGCAGATTTGCTGTGGCATTAGGAAATGAGCTGCTGCTTGCCCTTACTTCAGAGGTGAATTTGAAAGATTTTATCAGCAGCAAAAGCTGAGCGCTGTGTAGGCAGGTACCATCAGTGCAGAGCTCCAGAGAGTGTGCCTGAGGATGTATCAACATGACAGTAGCCTGCAAGACAAGGAAGCAACCTTCCTGAGACAAAATCTTATCTGTAGTGCTGTACTCAGTCTGGGACACTGCATCTCGAGAAAGGTTTAATGGAACTGGGGCAAGTCCATAGGAATCTACAAAGACTAGTGGCCAAGCAGATGCAACCCATGAGGTAAGTCTGAGCAAGTTAGGTCAGAAAAAAATCTAGAAAAGGCAGGTCAGGAAGAGTTGCAGAAGTGATTTTTGAGCTTTTTAAAGACTGCTGCAAGCAGGACAAGCAGTCATAGGTTTAAATTCAACTAAACATGAGAAAAGCCATGTCTAGTGGCAAAGCAGTGAGATACCATCTGGGGAGGTTTTGATTCATGTTACTGGAGAGTTTTAGGTGCAGGCTGGGCAAATGTAAGAGGATTGCCATAGGTATAGTTGTTCCTGCCTTAGGCCAGAGCCAGGCAGCTGATCGTTCAGGGTGGCTGCTAGCCTCATCTCATCTGATATTATGATGTCTTTTGCTGCATCCTGCAGCAGTCTCAGCAGCTGCAGCCAAGGGGCTTTTCTCAGGTCCTGTGGCATAGCTTATTTCTTCCTCTGCACACAGGCTTTGCCCTTGACAGAAAATGACAGTTCTGATGACAGATCATGTGGTTGTTTTGTGATGTGGACAAGCAGCCAGAGCTAAAAATAAAATAAATAGAAAACAAAACCTATGTCTGGAAAATAATGTAGGCTCTGCAATGATGCTGGTTGGAAAAAGGGATAAGAGATAATCAGGGAGGAATTTTCTGCCAACAAATAATGGAACAAAATAACATTTAGGATAGCTAAGCATCTTCTTGCTGAAGACTTGTGTATCTGGTCAGTGGTGGAAGCAGGAGGACACGAAGATTCATTTGTCAGCAGCAAAGCAACCATGGTGGTGTGTGAATTGTGTACATCTCTGACCATCATGACCTGCATTCTCAGTTTGTGCAGGTGTGTTCCTTTATAATAACTTTGAAGTTCACAAAGAGTGAGTGTGAAATCCCACATCATGAAATACAGGCCATCCCTCATTCCAGAGGAGAGAAGTCTTTAAGAGCTGTCATTTCCCATAAAGAAATGACACATTTCCCATTTCCTGTAAGAAGTTATTTACTGCCCCCCCTGCATGTGTCCTCCTGGATTTTGTAGATTTCAGATGTTCATGATTTCTTTGGATTTCATGTCATGATTCATGTCACAGCCTCTGTAGGAAGAGGTAGGGACATGGTATGCATATAGGATCAGCTCCCAGCTACACTGTGCTACATTTACTGGGATGGTGAGGGAACTCTCAGATCTAAAAATGGGAAGAGGCAGGGCTGACTGTCTTGCATGCTCTGGTGGCTTGTTTTTGAAGAGGAGTTCATCTTAAGTGGCTCAGGCTGTAGCCCCTAAGTTATCACTGAGTTCTTACAGGAGGCAATATGTTTGTTGGAGAACCAGAGAAAATGAAGGATTGCCTTGGACTTACACTCTTTCCTTAATTATCTGCTACTGGCTGCTGTCATACAGGATATAGATCTAGATCTGACAGATGAAAATTTGACGATTTTTGATCTTTTGGGTTAACATGATGCTTAACTGCATAATTCTTTCTCACCTTTGCTGAATTGTGTTGAAGACAGAGGACTAAACTAGGCCTTGGAAACGGCTTCATCAGTATAGCATAGAGCCATCTGTTGCATGGGGCAGCAAAGAGCAAGAAGCCTGGCTGCCTTTGCAGCATGCCTCCACCTTCCTGAGCAATTCTGCTACCTGCAATTCTGCCAGTTTTGGGGCTGGTGAGGTGAGAAGTCTCCAAGGGCAGTAATGAGATCTGGTTGCTGCAGGCTGCCTAGGACCAAGAACCAAGATAGCAGTGAATGGCTGTTCTCCTGAGAGGCTATTAATCCTGCCAGTGAGGGGATAGGTCATTATCTCACCAAGGGGCAGATGGGATATGACAAGAGTGATATGTGCTGTGAATGCTGTGCCCAGTCTCTCGAGGAAAAGCAGGACAGAGCTCTGTAGCTTCTGGCCTAGTGTCACGGTCTGGTAAAACGCTGTCTCTTCCTGGCAAATCTCAGCTGCATCTGGACCTGGATTTCCTATGTACTCTCACCTTCTCTCTCCTTTCTCCCTGACATAACCTGGCTGGCCACAGGACATGGAGATCCGGTCCAATGCTGCTGCTTACTTGCCCCAGATCACCCAGCTCCTCAACAATGTTCCCCGCCAGATGCTGCTTCTGCTGAAGACCAATGACTTGCTAAGGGGGATTGAGTCAGCCCTGCACACACGGGCCAGTGCCAGCTCCTTCCTCAACATGTCTCGCTGCTGCATCAGAGCTGTTTCTACGTGAGTCTCTTATCCAGACATCAGAGGCCAGACAGGAAGCAGCAGGAGCTGACTGTCCCTGTGGTCTGGGAGATGAGGGAGATCCCAGGTACAGCAGGCCTGTCAGGGTCCAGTCCCACTGCAGCTGAGCAAGGCAAGCAGGATAGACCTGGAGATGGTGGTCGGATCCAATCAAAAGTCCACATGATAAGACAGCATTCTGGTGATGGGGCAGGTCTAAGAACAAACCAGAAAGTCAATCTGTAGATTATGTCCAATGGTTCAGGTCCATGGTGACAAGACAGGGCTGAGGTCAAGCAAGGAGGTCAGTGTGTGAGTTGAGGTCCAGGCCATGGAGCTTCACAGCAGGGCATGAGCTGGGGACCATTACTCTTCCAATGTAGCTTTGGCAGGAGCTGAAGGTACAGATCTGAGATTACCTGAGGTTCCTGGGCCTATGAGCAGAGGGCTGGGGGTGGTTCCAAGCTAGTCAGGGCCATTAAGGCTTATTAGGGCCCCACTCAAGGGGCCTGACAAGGCTCTGACTTAACCTCTTGACCTATTACTATTAGCTGTGGATCTCTTCCCCTCATTGTGGTCTTACCCCTACTCAGTTGCATGTCTCAGGCTCTGTCTGTGTTGTTCTTATATCCATCAGCCTCTTCAGAGGACAAACCTGTCACCCTGGGGCTGGGGACAGGGATAGAGTTGGAGGCCTTAGTTTAAGGGTTTAAGATTTGTCCCCCCAGAGTGGGGGAAGGGGCTTCTTGCCCATTACAGGCATTACCACTGGGCAGTATTTGTGAGTAGCATAGATCTGAAAGTTCACTGCAGCCTGATTGAGGGAATTGGGCTGACTAAAGATCAGGCTGATGTTTAAAAGTCAGGAACAGGAGTTGTGCAAGTGATTTCCTTCTGTGAGTCTTACGAATCAATGCACTTCTGCCTCAGATTCCTTATCCTTGTAGATGAAATAACGGTTATTTCTTGGGCTGATGAGGAACCTGTGAATCCAAATTAGCCCCTGCTAAAGAAAGGTGGAGAAATACTTTTCCTGGAATCTGTGTGTCAGGATTGCTGGAGTCTTACAAGTGTGCTACTAGGAAAAGCAATAGGAGTGTGCACCTGACCCTGTGAGCTGAGGTGAAGCTGGGCATAGAAGCAGAGGAATGCATAACCCAGGATCACTACACACAGTGGGAAGAGAACTGAGCTCTCAAGGGAGCAGGCTGTCTCTTCTGCCAGATTCATTCCAAGAAAGGCAGTCCCCAGCTCCTCAGAAGCACTGCTTAGAGAAAATCCTTGCTTCCTGGGGATTCTCCAGATGGGGGATATTGCCCACTCCTGGGGAGGGTCAGTTGTGTGGAAGATGTAGGACAGGCTTCCTTCCTCCTGGGCTATTTCCTGCTGGATCTAATGCAGCTGTTTCTCTCATTCTAGGTACCAGAGGAGCAAGAGTCACTCGCTTTACAGGAGGGCCCAGATCTCACTCACAGAAGCCCTAAGCCTGTGGCAGATCAACTTATATGAATTCTTTCTGTGGCTGAAGGGGTCCCAGCTGGGGAACTGGGTCACTGCTCTCCTGAGACGGATGCACCATTTCACATACTGACATGAACTGGTGGGAGAAGCCTGGGTGCTCCTTCCCTCCCTTCTGCTCTCCATGGCACATTTGCCTTTCTGACTATTTCTGTCTGTATTTGGGTCTTACTCCACATTACATACTGCACTGTCTTTTCTTTTACAGCATTAGCTTCCTCTGTGGCACAGAGAGGTTTGAGTTGGTACCAGAGCCCTACTGTTTTGTGGTTTAGAAAAGTAGGTGCATGATACCTTGTGCCAGGAAAGACAGGAAAGCATACTTTCTTTCCTCATTTGTGCAGGTTAAGTTCCACTCAGATTCTAGTGGGATTATGCTGGAAGCAAATGCCTCTTTGACTCTTTCTTAAACAATCTTAAAGCATTTAAGAGAATCCCAGCCCTACCTAGAATGCCCCAAAACATTTCACAGACCCTCAGAGAGAGGTGGTAAGTCCCATTAAAATGCAATAGAGTTTATATTAGTTTGTGCAATCTCCTTAGTCTGATTTCTGTTTGTGTGCAGAAGGTTTCTCAGAGGACTGAGACCTTGTGGAAAACTGTCACTAGGGTTTTCTCTTCCAGCACCAGGGAAAGAGGACTCAAATGGTGAGAGTGGTGGACTGGGAGTCTGACTTTCTAAGGTTAATCTCCAGTCTTGTCAGCAAGTGCCTCTGTTTTTGGACTTTTCCTGGCCTGTTTCCTTTCAGGTGAAATGAGGGAAGGGGACAGTGATCTTGCCCCTCTTCTGAAATTCAGGGAAGGCAGTAGGAATGACAAGTCAAGGCTCTGAAACTGCTTGTAATGTATGTGTATTGTACAGTACTTCCACACAACAAAATAAATGTGTTGTATTGAAGACCTTTGGGGAAGGGATGCTTGACTGTGCACTAGAGTTATGTTTGAGCCTCTAACCCATGTCTTGTTTCCATTTCTCCACAAGGGAATGATGCCAGGCAGTGCTGGCAATTCCTTGTAAGCAAAATGTCCACTTGGTCTTTTCTTTGTCCGAGAGGTTTGTACCACATCTGAGTCCTCTGCTACTGCATCAGGTGTGTGTTGGGATGGGATGGAGGAGCAGGCATCTTTCTGCTGGGAGGACACCTCACACCCTTCTGCCCAGCTTCATGCTGAGCCTGCCTCCTCCCTGCCTGTGGGAGTGCGCTGCAGTACATCTGTGAGATGCCACAGTGAACATTTCACCTCGTCACCGTTTTACTGCTCCGGCCTCAGACAAAAACCTGCCATTTGCTCAGTGGTGCAAGTGGCAGGTCTGATGGCTTTGACTCTGCAGTTGTGGGACAGCTACCAGAAAGTCTTACCTAGAGGCCTGCTTTATGTGAGACATATTTGAGATACTGGGAGACATCTCTGCTGCTTGTAAGAACTTCTTTAGCCGGGCAGGGTGGATGGAGGTGACTACTCACATCATCTCAGCTTTTCTCATAAACTATCTTGGTGAAAGGGGAGATGAAGGACAGGATGGGAATGTCCATCTACTGTCAGAAAGCTTGCTAAGCTGAGGGTTATTCAGGCACCAAACTGTGCCTGAAGAAAGCCATTCACTCTCCCAGTTTCCATACAATTTCCCAACTTGCACAGGTGTGAGATCTCACCTTGAAGTGAGTTCATTTCCTTGGGAAGGGAAGCAGGGGACAGAGTGCGGCTAAGTGTGTGTGTGAGAGTCCCTGGCAAATCAGTCAATGCTGGCTGTGCGGGAAAGGGGAGGAATGTAATCCAGAAAAGGTACCTGGGTTGGGTGGGCTTGGGCATGATGATTTAGGGACTGCAGGTGTGCAGACAGTGGCTGTGTACATGGACAAGCATGTAGGCAGAACTGGGCTGGCTAAGGACTGCCAACAAGTGGTGTGTGATTGGCAGAGTTCTGGACAGGGTATTACTGAATGTGGGTTTTAGGTCTCTTCATGTAGTCAATCACCTGATCCTGGCATTGGCTCTCTCCCTTCCTACTTTGGGGGCAGCAGCAGGAATGATGTGCTCTCTGATCTTTGCTAAGAGCAAAAAAGAAACCCTGGTAAGACTGAACGTCCTTGCAAATCTTGTCCCCAGTCCATGCAATGACAGGTCAGAGATTCCCTTGACTTCTGGGTCGTATGATGGCATCAGGGAATGGAGTGGTGGTAATTGCAGGATGAGACTCCTGGGTCGGCAAAGAGTCACTGGGGCCCTGGAATATCGGTGCTGCAGCCTGTACATGACTAATCTTTGCTCATGTGGGCAGTCTGGTTGAATCAGTGCCTTGCTCAGGCACTTACAGCTGGTAGGCTGGCCAGCATGGGTGGGCCTGACTTGTTCTCATCACAATTAGAGCTCCTCTCAGAAAGCTGGCCTGGTGTGACTTTTTAAGTCCCAGATACCCTCTAGTAATGGTCACCAACTGCACATCCTCACCTTTGTAGCTGCCTCTGAAAATGCCTTTGCCTGTTCATGGCTGGATATACTGACCAGAGCACTGTTTGGGTTTCTCATGTATGAGTGAAAGCTCATCCAATGTTTAGGCCCTCATTTCTAGAGGATCCCATGTTGTGGAGAGGCTCCCTGTAGCTGTCATTTGGATTGGATGTCAAGCTCACAGTGTGCTCTCAGCCATGCATGTTCTTTCACTCCTTCAAAATCCCACCACATGACTGCTAGTTCTGTTATCTGAGGAAGGTCCTGACTCTAAAAGTGGTAGGGAACCAGCAGCCCCTCAGACTGGTTTCTGGCAGTGTGCAGCAGGCAGAGAACAGGGAATATTTGGCAGAGCTTTGTCTATTGTCATTAGTCTCTGCTGGGAGGCTGTGTGTTGCAGCGTTAGCACAGGGACTCCTCCATCAGTTGTGCTCAGCTCTCACCCTTCCCACAGTCAATCAATGAAGGTTTGTCTTAAGAAAGAACAAGCAAACACATGGAGCTTGACCCTGTAACATTCCTACCTTGTCTTTTTGCTGAAAGCTCTCAAAGGTAAATGTGTTAACAGAGTTTTGAAAAGACACTTTCTCATCCCAATTTGTAGTTGTCAAACATGGATTACCTGGATCAGGTATGTGCACTTTGCCTCTCCTTCCAACCTGCATTTAATGGTGTTTTCACCACCAGCAAACACAGCTGCTCCTGCTTTGCTTGCAGGCAGCACATGGGCTGCTGTCTGCCCAGCTTCAGCTGTGAGTGAACTGAAGTTTGGTGCAGACAGTAAATGTTGGCCTTGCAGCCCACCAGCTGTTTCTCAGGACTAATGTGGGGGTTAGACCTGTGGCCAGAGGTGCAAAACTGATGGGCATCTTTCAGCTCCTGTAATACAAAGTACTTTGTTGTAGCCTTTTGGTATCACCAATCCTAATGCTCTCAGTGCTCTCAGACATGTTGGGAAACCAGTGGACATTTCATCTAGCATTTATATGTACCATCATTACATCTGCTGGAGGTGCAAAATGGGGCAGTCAGGGAAAAGGAAGTTGCTGTCAAGAATCTTGGGTATGAAGTAGACATGCTTTTGCACATCCAGCTGAAGAAAAGCCAGAGAGAGCATTAGTCCAGACTGAACAGCATAGCCTTTGCCTAGCCCATCTAGTGAACGCTAATGATGACAAATGGGTGGCATTTAGATTTGCAGATCAAGGCTGCATGATGCTGTCTGCCATCTTGCAGGGGCATACAAACCTCAAGCAGTTGAAGTGTGGAAGCTTTGGAATGAATCACACACTGCTTCCCACAGCATATGTCTTATGAACTGTGCCTTGCGTGCAGCTTGGCCAGTGTCAAAGTCATTCCCCTCACAATGACCCCTCCTTCCAGTGCATCACTTGGCAGGGCTCTTCCCCCACCTCCACTGTGCATCCCTGTGTCCCCCTGTACTATTCCCTCCACCCCCATACCCTGTGTCCAAAGGGATATGGGCAGCTTGCTGGGTCCTGCAGCATGAAAGAAGCTGTCACACACAGCGGGCTGTACCGAGATGCCCAGCATTCAGATGGGAGTGGAGAGAGGGACGCTTGGAGTGATACAGTCCTCAGGGCAGTCAATGCCTTATTCCTTTCATCCTCTGACAACTGAATGGCTACAAAGAGGGAATGGATGTTTCTTTCTCCTTGGCTCCTCTCTAGAAGTGAGAAGCTGGGGCTGGCTTTTGCCTCTGCAGCCTGAGCTCTGAGTCCATGTCCATCTCACTCAGGGTTTTGCTCGTCTGGGTGATGGCAAGAAGTCTGTATTGCAGCTTTCAAATGGCCCAGAGCAAACAAATGGCACTGAGATAAGAGGGGTGCGGGCTGGGGGCATGCACTGTACGAGGAGGGGGAATTTGCTTGTGCTGCTGAGCTGAAAGATGGGAGAAATGCTTCAAGGCTCCCAGTCCTCAGGATAAATCCAGGTCTGGTTGGGGCTGCTGATTCTCAAGTAACTTGGATAGATGTGCCCTAAGGTGAAGCAGGGTGCGTAGAGAAGAAGGAGTTGGGAATCTTTGGATTTGCTCATGACTTCCTTCTTGGTGTCCTCCAAAAGGCAGCAGAAGAGCTGCTCTCTGCACCAAAGAGCAATCTCCTGCCTGCAGGCTGAGATGAAGGTCTTGTTTGCTGTAGGAACGCAGTAGCTCACAAGGAATCTTGCTTTCCCCTGCTGCCCCTGCTTTGGGCTCCTAAGCCACATAACTGCAGCTTTGCTCTTTGGGCAAGGCTGCAAGCAGTGCTGGGGGCCGAGACCTCCAAAGTTTCCTAGAGGCCACCCTGGGCAGCGAGGTGTCAGCAGCTGACATTTTCTGGGGACAAGCTGCTGCCACCACTCCATGTTTACTGCCTCCTGCCATGTTGTGTGAAGAGAGCCTGTAAGACTCAAAGGCTTTCTGCTCCTTCCCCTTGGCAGTCCTCAGTTTTGCCGCTGGGGGGTGGTTGATGTGAGAGGACTTGGCCTCAGCTGCTTTGCCTCAGTGTGGCAGTGGTCAGTGGCTAGCACAGTGTTGGCACTCCAGCCAGGCAGCAAACTGCTCTTCACAGAGCAGTGGGGATGCACATGATTCTGAGTATTTGCAGCAATTAATTTTGCTAGTGAGTCCTGGGAGTTTGGAGATGGGAGGGGAGGAGAGGTGGGGAAGGAGAAGGGAAAGGGAAGGAAAGGAATGGAAAAAGGAAAGGGAAGGGCTGGCCCTCCATCAGCCCCAGTGACGTGCCTGTAGGATGTGGGTCATTCTCCTTCTCCTTCCTTCAGCATCTGCTCAGATGCTGGCCAGGACTGTAAAAGAGCTGAACAGTAAGAGACTGATGTTTAATTAATTATCTGCCTGAGAAAAATTACCCTTTCCAAGAATCATACAGATGATGGTGACATCACCTCATACCTTACTCTATGAGGTATCACTAGGACTGGGAAAACCTACCAGTGGACCAGCAGCCCTGCAGGAAGGGGTTACAGGGGACCCAGGTAAACACAAACTTAGCATGGAAATCATGACCAGGGCTACTTGTTCTCCTCCTCTGCTTGGTGCTACTGAGTCCACACCTGAAATTATGTTGTCTTTTGGTTCTCTTGGTTGAAGATGGATGTTGGAAAACTGTATTGGGTTTGGCAGAGGGCACACAACATGGTCAGGACCTATTCCTATAGCCTGTAAGGCAGATGGACTTGTTTAGTCCTGGAAGGAAGAAGTGAAGGGATGAGTTGATAATGGCTGGAGGCTCTGAAAGGGGATTAGAGCCAATCTCCTTCTGGCAGTACCAGATGAGTAAGAAAGGGCTGATGGCCACAAGTCAGAGTTTGCAAAGTTAGGAATGAACTTCACCAGGAGGGTGGTGCAAATTTAGGACATGTCGCCCAGAAAGGGTCTCCATCCTGGCTGGCCAGCAGAGTGGCTCAGCTGATCTGCTGGCAGGAGTCTCCCTCAGAGCAGGAGAGCAGTCAGATGCCCAGTGGCCCCTCCCAGCCAGCCTGTTGGTGAAGCCATACAGCCATGGCATGGAGCAGGCAGGGAGCTGGCTCACACTGCCATTGAGTCAGTGCTGTAGGATAAGGATGGATCTGAGCTTCAGCTTTCCCAGCTCTCTTTCTGTGTCACTGCCTGTGCTCAGACATGAGATAACATCCCTGACCAGGTCTTGTCTTTGCTTTGAAGTCCAGGCCGGAGCTTACCAACTGTTTTTGTTTGGTTCAATTGTGAAGCTGAGTGTGAGCATGTGTGTGCTGGCAAATGCCAGCCTGGGTAGCTTGCCTTGCAGTTTTTATCAGCCAGCTGCATCTTGTGTCCTTCCTTGGAACAAAACCTGCATGTCACAGTGCCTTCTGGAGAAGTGGCAGGGGGTGCCTTTCCAGGATCCTGTTGTGGCTAACACACTTTAAGTAGGTCTTAAACTGGAAGTACATTGTATGCACATCCAGCTGAAGGCTTCCTGAGTGGGCTGGAAGAATGCTCAGTGATCTCTGTGTGATGGTCTCGTCGAGACAGTTTGAAGTTTCCCTGACAGGGCATTTGGAGCTACACCTGTCAGGGGTAGTGATCAGTGCCTCTGTCCCCTGCAGGGAACCTGGCTGTGTGTCCATCCACAGCAGTGCCTGAGGGAGCCCTGGGCAGGACGTTCACCGTACTCTTACCCACACACCTTCTGCCAACTCTGTGCAGCTCTTGGTGACCTTGTCAAATGCTAACAACCTTTTTGGGTTGACTTGTGTGACCCAGAGAGCATCATTCTGCGCCATCCTCTGTGTCACTCCAGCCACGATGTCAGAACTCAGGATGCTCTGTGCACAGCTTCCCCCTTGAGCTGCTTGTTGTAACCTGGCACTCGTGATTTCTGGTGGTCTGGTAAAGACTCTTCATCTAGACTGCATGAACAGTGGAATAGAGAGAAGCCTTGGCATTTTAGTATAATTTTATTTTGTTTTACTTTGCTTTTATTTCCATTTGATTCAGCATCTTTTTTGCTGAGGCTACTTGTCTATACTCTCATACACACGAGCATAAAAAACACTCATAAAAGTCTTTTCCTGTAACTGAAGCTCTGTTAAGAAGGTTACAGGACCTGGGTCTGACCTAGCAGGACAAGTCTGCATGTAAAATGCACATTAGCTGCTGGTGGTTTGCAGGCTTGCAGTTTCAGGCTCAGCATTGATGTACACAAGCAAGCATCTCCCCAGGGTGGCTGCCCCATAAGCCTTTGCTCTCCTCTCAACCCTCATCCTAGCACTACATCTAGCTTTAATAAAGCAAAGATGGAAGAGGTTACTAAATGATAGTTAATAAACAATGTGACATGCATGGAGCCTGGTAATACCATATTACTCTTAAAGAAAACGTGGGAAAAAAGATCATGAGCATTGTTATTGCTGTCTTGTACTTCACCAAGGCTAAACTATCCATCACGCTGATAAGGCTGAAAGGACAACTTGACAGTATAAGATGCATATATCACAGGGCAGTGAGTCCCATGGCCGCCTGCACTGCACCCAGACTGTGCTGGGACTGCAGTAGCTTCTCTCTGCATCATCAGATAAACTGGAGCAGGGAGAGCCTGTCACTGTAGTCTCTGTGAGCAAAAGGTCAGTAGGCAAATAGCTGTTCTGTAACAGCTGGTTTGGAGACCTAAGCAATGAGATGATGCAGACTGAGGATTTACTTTGGGGTATCAATGGGCCTAAACCACATTGGTGTGAACTGGAGAGAGCACCAGAGGAAGACAAAGGGAAGAAAGCAGACTGAAGAGGTGCGGGAGTCAGCTAAGTGCGGTACCACTGATGATTTTGCACAACAGGCTGAACAATCAGTTTTATGGGAGAAGAGTCTTACCCTGGAGAAACCAAACTTGGCTGTTCAGTTGTGTTCCCAGGGAATGAGAGTTCCTGAAGCCAGTGAATGTGATGGAGAGCTGTGCAGGCTGTATAAGGTTGCCCTTGCAGGCCTTGCTTGCTGAGGGCTGTTCTCTGCAGTTGGCTCTTCAGTCTTCATCCTGCCCAGGTTATGTGGTTGATGGAACTCCTTCATTTTTGAGCCTGCTTTGTGGTCTTACTCAAGGGAGTTGTGTCGAAGGTCTTCTTCCCATGGTTTCCTTTGGTTGCTGCATTTGCTGTCTCTGCCAAGCAGTGGCTGCACAAGAAACGGACACTGTAGGGGTCCCCATGGGAGGGTGTGGGTTTGCAAAGCTGCTTGGGTGCTCCTATGCCGTATGCACTGTCCTTGGCAGCACCCAAATTTTGCTATGGGAGCAGGTGCTCCTATGGCTCCTACCCTGGAGCCTTCTGCAAAGTCTGGGCTGGGGAGTCCTACCCTGATGACATGGACACCTCTGGGTGCACTCTCCACAGCCTGTCTTCTGCTGGGAGTGGGGAAGGATTATTTGCCATACTGTCCTATGGTAGAAAAAAATCACAACTACATGTGTACCAGGTAGGTGACAGAGCACAGAAGTGGCTGTTATCATTGGCACTTATCTTCTTCACTTGCTCAGGGGCCTGCAGATGTTGGAGCATGGCTGCTGGAATGAAATGCTCCTAAACCTGGGACATAAATCATGGGCAGGACACAGTGCTGCGTGAAGGCTGCCTCTGGCATTTAGCTTGGCCTTGCCACATCAGCACCATAGCAGGGATGGTCTTCTGCACGGAGATCTTGCTGGGCTGGATCATGATCTGTGTCCATGCAGATGCATCCTATGGCAGTGGCAGCTCAGCAGAGCCAGACACGGCTCTCTGCCTCTTTCCCTTCCTTATTGCTTTCCCTCTGGGCTGTCTTGCCTTAGCTGCAGCCAACCCAATCTCTGGTTTCAGGAGAAGATGGAGCACCCCCTGGGAAAGAGGTGCTTTGTGCTGCAGTGGCATACCTTGGTAGAGCGCAGGAAAGATGTAAAGAAAAGCCTTGGGAACAGCCCAAAGCAAACTGCTCTCAGACAGCGGTGCAGTGGTGTTATGTGACGACAGGGTCATCCCCAACTTACACCAGGATGATTACCAGGCCCTTCCAGGACATTGCCAGAGTACGAGTGTTGGCAGGAGCAAAATATTACCAAATTGCCTTCTGACCTCTCAGCTGAGGCATGGGGATGGGGTGGCAGAAGTATGGGAACACAGGGAGAGAGGCTGGCCAAACTTCCCAGCTCTGCAAATCAGCAATACTTTTCTCTCCTTCAGGGCTGCTGGTCATGAAAACTAACGATGTGACAAATGCCAAGAGTTGGGGCTGTCCCTGGACAGCTCAGGCCATGCTGTTTACTCAAACTCCTCACCCCTCACACATCCCTATATCCCCCTTTTTGTCTTGCTCCTATTCTTACAAGCTCCCATCAGGCCAGCGAGCCACAGCTGCAGCAGACATAGGGACCCCACAGCCATCCACACAGCCTTGGGTCCCTCACAGGTACCTGCCAGGATGGGACACACCGTGATCCACTGGAGCCTGCCTCATGGAGGTAGATCCCCACCAGCTGCCATCAGCCAGTCCAGGACATGCCCCTCTTCCACATACAGCAGGGTTTTGGCACTGGCTGCCACTGGGGACACCCAGCTGCTCCCTCTCAGGTAGTGACAAAGGCAATTACCTCACTGCTGAGCTCCCTGGCTAGCTGCTGAGACACTTACCTGAAATTAGCTGTGGCCAGTGCGTTGCAGAGGTGAATGCGGTTGTGATTATGAATGCACTTCTTGTTTGTCTTTTCAGTGCCGAAATCCTGTCAGCGAGGAGAAGCGATAATAACATGCTATTAAGTTCTTTCTGGATAATGTAATTCAGGAGTCAGGAGGCAGTTTGGTCATTTATGCCTTTGAAAAGCTCAGAATAATTTTCAGTGTCATTATCTTCCATTTTAAAGAGACCGTTTCAAACATCAATACCAAGAGCTCCTCTCCTCACCACCTCCCCCCTGCTTATGTGGTTTTCTTCCACTTTTTGTTCCTGTTTTCTCTGAGCTTTCAGAGGTCTGGGTTTTGTTTCCAGCCATTTATTCCCCTTGAAACAGGCCACACCCAACCCTCTCTTTCACCCTTTCTCTTTTTATAGAGGATTTTGGAGTTCACTGGTATTTTATTCAGCATCTTTAAGTTGTGGTTGGTGAAACAGCCCTTTGTGAGGCGGGGGAGCCCTGCTCAGGCCTTGGCAGCAGTGAGAGGAGGATGGATGTGGTGTGGATTCAGGTCTGCAGGACTGCAAGGGTTTGAAGCAGTGTATGTCCCCCCAGGGGCACCGAGAAGGTGGGTAGAGCTGCCATGAGAGTCTGACTGCCCTTGGGAACGGTGGCTGTCTGGATGCACTGCACATGCTGGAGGTTTTGGTTGCATTGGGATGCCCAGGAGCAAGTCCTGCTGCCAAGGCCATGACACAGGCATGGTGCTGGGGAGCCCATGCATCCTCCCCAACCTACTCCTGACCACCTCCTCACAATCTCTCAAGCCACGGCTGTACCGAATGACTTATATGCAGAGTTTGAGCCTTATGTTTTTTGCTCATGCTTTTGTTAAATATGTGCTTCAGAGTAAGCAGTTAATGGATACTTTTGCCCTGAAATAGCCCCCAGGATAAGGAGCTGAGAGGTTTCTTAGCAGATGCAACTTCAACACCAGCTTACACTGCAGGCATGAAAACAGACAGATGTCTCTGAGTGAATGCAGCAAAAATTATTATCCAGAACTGGGACAGGAAAACAATCTAGCTCTTCTCCAGCATGTGCAGAGCTGAAGAAGAGAATTTTATTCATTAAGTTAACTGGCAATGATCCCTGAAATGTCAGCCTTGGCCTTAAGTTTATCTCTAGGCTTGGAAAGCATCCTAGCCCTTCTGTTTTTAAAAGAGGAGGGTATATGGGTCCTTCCATTTTTTATGTGCTGGCTCTGCCAAGGTTTTGGTGCAAATAGGAGGGATAATGCCTTTCCATTTGCTGCCTACTTCCTTCAGAGGGGAAATGGGATCTCCCAAGCAGAGTACGGAAAATCCACAGGGAGCATACAAGAGTTGCATTCGTCATTAAGCCTAGTTCGTATTGTTCAGCATCTTCTGAAGGAACTGTCGGGCACTCATGTGCCAGTAAAGTCAGCAGTGGAGTCAGGCTGTGACCTGGCATGAGCTTATTTGTGGAGAGCGTGTGGGAAGACTTGCACAGAGAGCAGGCTCATTGGCCTCACTCTGCCTAGAGGATGTGGGAGCATTAGCAGCACAGTGTGGCTTCATTACGAAGCTGGCCCAGCATCGTTAGCATAGAGGATACAGTCTCCTTGGGACAGATGTAAAGAGAGACGAGAATGCTCTTTCCTTTCTGAGAGATGGAGAGGCCTTTTAAACACTTTTGGCAGTCCCAGACATGAATGCACAGTTCAGGGCTGGCCAATGATGCCAGGAAGGGAACCACATGATAGACTGGGTGCAATGGATGCATCTGCTCCCAGATGCTGTGTCTACTGTCTGCAGAGAGACCACAGAAACCACCTGCTGCTGATCCAACGATTATAGGCTGTGCCTGCCTCCATTGCCTGCTGACTCCCTGCTCCATGTCCAACTACAAGTGCCATTCTGAGTGTAGAGGCAAATTAAATATTTCCTATGGCCTGCGGTAGTTATGGGATTTCTCCCACGAAGGTTTGCTGTTACTTGGTATTTTAGCTCGCACTGCAGTCTCTCGCGGTGGGGGTGCTCAGAGAGTCCTCTCTCCCCTCTCCACCTACCTATTCTCATTACATCTAAAAGACTTTATCTCTGGAATATGTATGCCTCTCTTGGCTGAAACTGGAGAAGGATTTGAATAGATGCTTGTCAGTAGAAAAGTGGTAGAGGTTCAGGCAGCCCAGTCCCTCCTCTCAGGGCAGCTTGATGGGATAAGCTGTCTGCCCTTAAAAAAATGACTAATAAGGGAAACACAAAGGAAAAAAGAGAAAGAAAAAATGGTGAAAAGTAGAGGAAAATGGATTTCTTAAATGGCTTGTTATATCAGCCAGATGCCCATTGACTCTGCTAGCAGCCTGGCCATCTTAGCCCCACTCCCATCAAGAAGCTTGTGTCTTGCACTTTGCCTCTCTTCTTGCATTTGTTCCACTTGCAACTGGTTTTCTGAGCCTGATTTCTCCCCAGTTTCTGCTACACTGAAAGCCAGTGTCCCATCACTTCATGGCACTGCTGGCTGGTGCTATGGGCACAGTAAACAAGGCACAGGGAGGGACTGACAGCACGGGGCACAGCTTCTCTTCAGTCCCTGCTTTAGCCACAAGGCAGATGTTGCCCCATCTTGGCTGCATGAAGCTGGTAGGACTCTACCCACCTGCCCAAAGCAGTCTGCATGGTAGACCCATGTGCCAAGTAATTTCCCTGTTACTTTTCTTGCTGCACCCTTCCTTCTTAGCCCACTCTGCAGTGATGTTTCTTTCATGCTTGGTTTGCCTCTCTAGGCTGAAGGAGACCTGGCTGTGGTTTGGACTATTTTGTAAAGATGCAGATGTTGCTTATCAGTTGTCCTTATTGTGGAGGGATGTTGGGTGTGGTTTAGATCACTTTAAAGACCAATAGTTTAGTCTTTAATAGTGGTGTAATTCAGATCTCTGCTCAGCCTGGGCAGTTGGGACAGGCACAGCAGTCAGGCTGGAGGCATTTTGAGAAGGCTATGAGGAAAGCCAGGTCTGCAATGGCATCACCAGGCCAAGAATTTGTCAACTCTCCTGTAGAAGCATTAGCTCTGGCAGGGAAGTCTTAGAGCATTGCAAGAACAGGGCTCAGGGAACTCCATTTGCTCACAGGACGTGAGCTGAGCATGGGCATGATATTCAACTCCAGGTCACTTCCATGTTTGCTTTAGATAGTAACACTATTCAGGTTCCATAAGTCATCTGAAAACTCTACCTGGCTCTTAGCAAGGAGAGTTTCCCCTCCTGATGTAATGGAGGCCACTGTAGTGTGGGAGCAGTCAAGTTGTCTCCTGACAGCTAATTCATTCCTGTGCTCCTCTTCACCCATCTTCTGGGATTTGAGGCTGTGGAGCTGCTAGTATGAGTGTGTATATGTGTGCTGATTTTTATCTGTGTGCATGCTGGCTGGAACACTGAACTCCAGCCTGTGCTGGTCTTGCTCCCAGTGTCTGCCTTCTGCACACTCTGCCGGTTGTGCAGTCAGAGACCTTCTAGCACTAGTGCCAAAGGACTGCGACAGGCTCCTGGGTGGCAGCAGGCCATTTGGTTGATGGATTATCCACTCCAAGCATGAGACAGTAATCTTCAGAGGAACAGACCCAGAGAAAGGGGCAGAGTTAATCACTTTGATCATGGACAGCAGTTGGAGAAGGAGGGGGTGAGCAGTTCTAAGAGAAAACTGTGGTTTGGAGGGGAAGAGGAATCAAAAGGGAAATTAAAAGCATACAGCAAAAAGTCAAGGGCTTTTGCTTGGTCAGGAGAGACAGAAGATGACTGGGTTTATTACAGCAGGATGGGACTCAGCCTCCACCAGCACCCTCATTTTGTCATTGATTTCTCACATGTTCAATGGAAAACATCTGCCCACTGATCTCTCCACAGTGGGACACTGCAGCCTCTGCCCATAAATACATACATGCTGCACAGTTACAAATGGGAGAGGTTGGGGAGCAGAGTGCAGTTTAATCTCTGACCTCATTGCCTGTATTGGGATGTCAATGAGAAGTGCTCAGGCAGGTATATTATGCCATATGGATTCAAACAACAGATTCTGCTTGAGACTGTATTAAGAAATGGGGACTTTAGATTACAAAAATATTACTACAATATTCACATAAAGATGTTTTTGAACTCCATACTACATTACTCCAAGGAAGCCACTCTGGGCTTCACACCAAACCAGCTGTATGTTGGGCAGAGGGTTTTTTCACTTTTCTAATCTGCAGCTGGGTCAGTGAGTATATTTGCCATTTTTTCCAAATCTTAATGAGTTATCTCTAGGCTTCTAGCAGCCTATACAGCATCTCTTATTTCACAGAAGGGCTTTGATATATAGGGGATGAAAGCATTAATGCCTGAATTAAAAATTGAATAGCCAGTATCAAGAGACAGAATAAGTTTATATAGTCATGGCATATGCCAGTGGATGATCCCGCTACACAGAGTCTTTCAATTTATTTTTCTTTTGTTTGGCCATGGAAGGATGTGATATGGCACAGAGATTTTGCAAGGTTTGGGACAGAGTCAAGAGACCTAAAGTGAGAGCCTTGTAAGCACCACTGTTCTGTTGTAGGTTTTCATCGATGTCAGTTCAAAGGGAAATCCACACCAGTTCTGGACTGAGGTCCCCGAGGGCACTTGCAGGCTCTTCACCACCTCTGCTCCAGGGCTGCATGTATAAAGCAAATGTGTACACTGTTCCCAGGTACAATCTTCTAGTTCTCTTTTGTTGGAAGGACAAACCGCATGCTCTAAACATCTGGCATTACACAGACTAAAGGACAATGGATGGGAAATAGTAATTAAAAATATTAGCACTAGTTACAATTAAAAACCACAATTTGTAACATAAGACTGGAATCTTAGTGGCCACATTAGACCAATGCTCCATCTAGTCCAGCCTGCAGCCTGTAAAAGTAGTTCTTTCTGCCTGGTGCAGAGGGCTGTGGAAAAGGCACGCAAATGGACAACATTTGAAACTTGCCAAGTGGAGCAGTCTCTTCCTACTTTATACTTCTATTTATAACAGGTCTAAGCTTTTAACAAGAAAGTTTGTATCTCTTAGTGTTTATGAATATATACGTATGTATTTACATCTATTCCAGCTATGCCTGAGTGCCTTTGTAACTGTTATAACCAATGCAGGGCACAGTGACAAACCAACTAACTGTGTCATTCTGGGCCCAGCCATTCCTTGGATACAGCAGTCGCAAAGACTGAGTCACAGTGGTCACCAAGGTGTACTGTCCAAGCCTTCCTAGTCATATGAATCACTTGGCTCCATCACATGACCAGATCATCTTGGGCACTTAAGTTGTGTGGGCTGGAGTTGAATCACCAAGACCATATGAGGCATGTCAGTTCCAAAGATCAGTTCAGTTGCTTCAGTCAGGTGCATGTAAATTCCAGAGTGTCTTCAAAAATACAGTAAAGATACTGTAGAAGCACAGAAGATAAGGGGCTAATATGCATGTCTCAAACACCAACAGCCAGATAGTCATGGAGCCAACCACTGCTGTGCAAATGAGCAAGAAAGAGCACTATGTGGGTGGAGAAAGGGGCCATATGGAGGTAGGACAGTGCTTTTCTGGGATAAATATCCTTGTTCTGACTCTTTGAGATAAGCACAACACCAAGTGCAGATAGGAGGTCAAGAAGTAGTCATGGACTGTTAAGCCAAGGTCAGTCCTGTAGGGAAAGATCAAGACCACCAAAGACCCCCAAAAACTTCTGACCCATTTTCAGAAAGAAACGAACTGTGCGTCGTAACTAATTTGCATAGAAAGAGAAACTTAGCTCCAGGGTGGGGAAAACTTATCTGTACATGTAGAGATACCCCCACAAACCCAGGTGTGTGCCCACAGGACCCTGAACAATCTATCAGCTGGATCAATGCTGAAGCCTTCCTCTCTCATCCTACCCCTTTTTCAAAATCTACCTCTGTGTATTTATAAAGGACTAACTTAAACCAATTTCCATGCCAAGTGCATCAGTTGTGTTAGAAAGTAATTTGGGCTTGGAGAACCTCTCCTGTCCCCTGCCACTCATTGGCCTGGTGTTTGGGATGTTAGGGAGCCAGAGAAAAGATGCTGCTGGTCCCTGTGGAAGAAGGAATCACTTGATGAGAAGAACTGCTATCTATTGTGGCTTTTGGAAAGTCAAGAGTGCAGGCGGCAAGGGTTTTGTCTGAAGAATTTGAAGGAGGAGGAGTTGAGGGCCTTGAATTGGAGACAATGGACAGGTAATGAAGGTGGAGGACTCTTCATATATAAGTCCCAGACTTTATATATGGGGTGGAGAGGGGCTGGCCTCCATTGGTCGCCACTACCTGGTGGGCCTGCAGTGCTGAGGAAATGTGGAGGCTGTGGAGGGACAGGGTCTTGTGGGAATATCTGTAGCTCCAAGCTGAGAGAAGACAAGAAAACTCTTGATGTGATTCAGAGAACAGCCTTGCAGATGCACCACAGCCCACCTTGCAGGGATCCACTTTAGGATGATGGAACATCTGCTGTCATGGCCTCTCTGGCTCCTCCTGAAGCTGCCAGCAAGGAGGATATCTGGGGAAAGTGTGGTAGCTCCTGAGCTGCATTTCAGCCTTGGGAGTCCCCAGCCCTGTGGTTACCATGCAGTATTGAGTGCATATTTTTTTTGTAAATACCTATTTTGCAGTTTTCCTCTGCAAGTGGGATTACTCAATAGTACTCATTGCTTCAGCCAAACAATTTTTTAATAGGTACATTACAAGGGAAAAAGAGCATCTTGGTTCCAAGTACTTTTTAAAGGGTCTTAAAACCCCCAGCCACAGCAGATTCTCTGGTGCAACATGACTCAGTGTCTTTGGCTGACGTCTGTGGTGACATTGCTGATGACTAAAGGTTTTTCCCAAGCAGCAGAAAGTTTAACCCTGATTTACAGCAAGGAGTGATATATTAACACCAGCAGTATTTTTCTTTTGCTACTATCAGGGTGTGGCACAGAAGGGGAACAGTGAATATACCTCTTCCTGCTGGGCTGAGGGTAAGAGGTACATGCAGTGTACTAGGAGCTGTCCTGCAATTATGGCTGGGACAAAAGAGGAGGCCAGCCATATTCCACTCAAAATAATCAGGAGATTGCTAAAGATTCTAATCAGACAGGAATATTTTCCCATCAACTCATTACAAATTATACAGAGGTTGCAGCTCTGGATTCTGGTTGCCCTTTCTCTTGCTGAAGTTATCAAGTGCATCTGCTGAAGGCTTTGGTAACTCATTTGGTGTGATGTGTGCAATGTGAAGAAGGAAGGGAAAAAGGGGCGGGGGGAAGAGCCCAGAGCAGGGAGGGTGTCCCAAGGAGCAGGGTTGTTTTGTCTGGTGACCTGGAGAAAGGACAGTATTTGCCTGCTTCTTTGTCTGGGAAAAAAACAAGGCAAGGGTGGCTAGTGTAAGTGCTGCTGCTGGAGATGGTGGTGACTTTTGAATATGATAGTATATCTCGAACTTTGTGAGCCTGACAATGAGTACATGTGGAGACCCTTATCCTGTCTTGTATGTTGGTTGTGGGCATGGGATGGTGTGTGATGGCAGCTGAGGACAAATGTGAGAAAGTGTGAGAAAAGCAAAGCAGTGCAGAGACTTTTGGAGGGAGCTGCCTTTTGTGGAGGTTTCTGCTAGCCTGTATTCCTCCTCAGCCCATGTCACTGGGGAGGATTTTGATTGAGTGCATCAATGTATTGCATTACATAGACAAAAAACATTGCTGCCTGTTGGGTCACCAGTACCTCTGTTTTCCTCCCTGATCTTCTAAAGAATTTGGCCATGTGAGGAGAAGCTTGCAGTAGAAACATCTCTGGGAGACTCAAAACATAAACCATGTTTTATTAAGCAGTATCTAACACTTTTGCTGAGGCAAGTACTACGTCTTATTGACGGACTAAAGCTACCAAACCCACTGACCAAGAGGCTGCTCTTAAATATGGAGATCTGTGGCAGGCTGTATTTGTTATGAAGATAACCCATACTCTTGTTAAACCCCCTTGTGTCAGCTACTCAATAACGTACCTCACAGATTCCTCTATACCTGTGAATCTGCTGAGACAAACATCCTCCTCCTCTCCTACCATCAGTGGCAAAGGTCATCAAGGTGGAATCAAAGAGCTTCCATACAGTGATAGAAATCTATGGCAAAGTAGGTTTTGAATATATAGTTCTGTAAATTCACCACCTACTTTGATGTCAAGATGCTAAATAACAACTTCTAGCTTTGCAGACCCTACAAAGCAATCTTGACTTTTAAATCTTTTTATCTTAGCCACAAGGACTCTCTGGAAACTTGAGGAATGAACAATGTCAGAGGAGCAATATCCAATATGGAAGGAATATAAGCAAGGCTCTGAGGCTGCTATCAAAGAAGAGTTTGTAAATAGATAGGAATTTATGAGGGTAAGCTGGAAATGCACCTTTGAGCTCTATGGCTGGCTCTCCCTTCTTGCAGAGCCAGGAAATGAACCTAAGAAGCACCTATTGGATGCTGTTAACATGTTGTGGTGCATCTCCTTGGGCTCTGTTACCCTCCCAATAGCTTTTGTTGAAGGGTGGATAGCTATATCTAATTGACAGACATGACTGAAGGCCCATTCTTTACCTGTTACCCAATTTAATGTCTTCACAACATGACGACAAAAGCCACATAGGAGTTAAAATTATACTATTCCTCCTGTGGTATCTAGGTGCTGGTTAGCAGCAAAAGCTCTCAAGGAAAAAAGTGCTTGGAGTCTGTGGGGGGCATTAAATTAGATTTACTTTAATTTGGACAGAAGAATGTTAAGTACAAAAATTAAAACACACAAATTATTAGCATCTGAGGTTGCAGGAAGCAATTCATTTAGTAATTCCACTGTGAGCTTGCTGGGTGTAAGGTTCTGGGGTGCATTCTTAGTTTTTTCCTTCTGGCACTCTTTCAGCTGCTATCTCTATGGTACATTACTTCACACCTGGACTGACCTGTCTTTATAATGTATCCTTGACATCCAGTCTAGGTGGTTTTGAAGCAGAAACAATCCCATTAAAATGCTGGTGAGAAATCTGAGGCTCTTTTTCTAGTGCTATTAATAGTGAGTTTGTATCCCCCTCTAATGTGGCTGTGCTTTCATGCTCCCATCTGAGCCCCTCCAAGGATTCCTGGATGTGTCTGCCAGAGATCCTTGTTGATAGTACTGGGTGTATGTGTTGGAGTGAATGCAGGGAAGGGCTACTAACAGGGCTGCTGTCCAGTGTGAATGTGTTGAAGTACCTGAAGACTAAGGACCAAACCAGACTTTGTGGTAGTGCTCCTGCTGCTTGCCCTCTTTTTCTTGGTGGAGATCCCTGTGAATGGTGCCATATCTCCACAAGAGTACAAGGAAGCAGCAAGCTTGGTGTGGTGAATATGAAGGCCTCATGCACATGACGGGATTTAGTCAGGAAACTTTTAGGTACTTGTGTGAATTCCTCTCTGCCTGATCCAAATGGTATCCAAGGAGTGTTGCGGCCAAGCTGTGCTGAAGTGGCTACAGAGTACAGCAATTGACAATTGACTCCCTTGGGAGTCTGTACTGGGACCAGTGTCATTTAATATCTTTATTAATTACACAGATGAAGGAATCAAGTGCACCCTCAGCAAATTTGCAGGTGACAGCAAGCTGAGTGTGTGGTTGGCACACCTGAAGGATGGGATGGCTTCCAGAAGGATCTGGACAAGCTCAAAAAGTGAGGCCATGCGAACCTCATGAGGTTTAACAAGGTCAAGTACAAGGTGCTGTACCCAGGTTTGGGCAACCTCCGATATCAACACATGTTGGGGATGAACAGAATGGGAGCAGCCCTTCTGGGAAGCACTTGGGTGTGCTAGTGGATGAGAGGCTGGACATGACCCAGGTCTTGGACCCCAGAGAGCCAGTTTGTATCCTGGGCTGCATGAGAAGCAGGGATTCTGCCCCTCTGCTCTACTCTGTTGAGACCCCACCTGCAGTGCTGTGTACAGCTCTGGGGTCCCCAACACGGAAGAACATGGACCTGTTGGAGTACATCCAGTGAAGGGCCAAGTTCATTATAGGGATGGAGCACCTCCCCTAGGAGGAAAGGCTGAGAGAACTGGATTTTTTCAGCCTGGAGAGGAAAAGGCATCACGGTGACCTAATTGCAGCTTTCAAGTACCTAAAGGGAACCTACAAGACAGATGGGGAGAGACTTTTGACAAGTTCATGTAGTGATAGGACAAGGGGGAATGGCTTCAAACTGAAAGAGAGTAGGTTTAGATATTAGGAAAAAATGCATTACTGTGAGGGTGGTGATCCACTGGAATAGGTTGCCCAGAGAAGTAGTGGATGCCCTATCCCTGGAAGTGTTCAAGGCCAGGGTGGGTGAGGCTCTGAGCAACCTGGTCTAGTGGAAGGTGTCCCTGTCCATGGCATGAGAGTTGGAACTAGGTGATCTTTAGGGTCCTTCCCAGCCCAAACCATTCTGTGATTCTATGAATTCCAGCAGGCAGCCTGTGCAGGCTGTGGAAAGGAGCATGATAAGTAATTATGCACTGTGTTGCAACACAGCTACACCAGGAGGTTTAAATGCCTCTTTCCAGCTATTGCCTGATTGCTGCTGTGTTAGAAGGAGCAAGGTTCCTCTCTCTTTTGGCATTCAAACCCTGCATGTACAGTACATTTGTAGCATGGACTTCAGCTTTCAGCGAATTTTGCTGCTACTTTTGCAATCTTCTACCTTCACTGTCATCTCTATCTTTCTTTTCTAAAACTGTCATGCCTGCTATCCATCCGTCTATCACAGCCCCTTGCCTTGCTTCAGGATTGTAATACCCATTGGGATGTTAAAAAGCAAACACATTGCTTGGCATGTACAGTTTTTGTAGTAACGGATACAACAAGTGAAAGCCTTAGAAAAGGCATATTGGCTAAGTTTTATTAGTGCACTTGACTTTAGGAAAGACAAGACCTACCTTGAAGCAAAGGACCTTATTCAAATGCTTCAAATACATAAAGATCTTCAGACTCAGAACTTTGGAACAGCTACTACTGCAGATTTTTTTTAGTTTGTTTTTGTTGTTTTGAGTTTTGGGGTTTTTTTTCTGTATGCTTTAGGATGCAAACCAAAACAGACTTGAAGAAAAAAGTAGGGCTTCACTTTGGACTATAACCTTCTCTGACAAATATACCTTCATGTTTCCTTTTACTTCTGTGTCAGATGGGAAAAGTGGAGGAGAAATGGAGCAAGTTGGTAAGATAGCTAACCTGGTTTGGTTTCTCCATCAAGATCTTCTGTTTCCTAATATATTACAGTCACCTCTTCTAGCATAAGTCACTGACTTAGAGTAATGCATGTCCACCAAATAACCTGTGAATGGCTGCCCATCTCAGTGTCCTTGCCCATCAGATGAGCCACCTGTCCAGCCTTTGCTTCAGATGTAGATTCTGTGGAGGGGACTAGTAACCTTGAATTGACCTGCTTACTGGGTTCTAGGGCCCAGATCTGGAAAGAAAGACCAGATTAATATTACAAAAAGCGAAAGAACAGCCACTGAACAGTTAGCATAGAG
Organism: Buphagus erythrorhynchus; assembly: GCA_013400855.1. Taxonomy (NCBI): domain Eukaryota; kingdom Metazoa; phylum Chordata; class Aves; order Passeriformes; family Sturnidae; genus Buphagus; species Buphagus erythrorhynchus. The sequence continues at coordinate 65,072 of VZTT01061963.1, forward strand.
CCTGGAGTTTGGCACTCCACTGGGATGATGGAGGCAGGGAAGAATTGGAGTTTTGAACATGGTCAATCCATCTTAACACAAGTCTAAGAAAGTGAAGTTGGGTTGGGATTTTTTCTTGTGAACTAATGGAGAATGCTAAGCCTTAGAGAGGGCCAAGGTCATATGGTGCAGAAGTAAACACCTATTTTTGTTACAAAAAGTTTGAACTGTTCATCCTAGCCTTCTAGTCTCCTGGCAACAGTGAAGAACAGACCATGCTGGGACCACTATTTTAATCAACCTAATTGTAGGTCCTCTCTCTCCTCCTCTAGCAATCAGCCTCTTGGGAGATTGAAAACCCTTTTGACACGTCACCTAAAGGACTTGGAGACCCTTTAGTTTGCCATGCAGCAGTTACAGGTTTTGCAGTGCAGTATTCATTTCATATTTCTTGCCTGGAAACAAGGCATTACTTTGGGGGGTTTGCATTTTCCCGTCCATTACATTAAAATGAATTTGTTACTTTCACTTCACCAAAAATATTCCAGTTGGATATTAACTGCAAATAGAAATGCTTTACAGTTCCAGCATGTTTCCCTGACTACCTCTCTTCGTGCCCATGATCTTCAGAAGGCCTTTCTACCTCCTGCTCCTGTCCAGAGAAGTGCTCTCTTGCCTATGCAGATATGCAAAACAATAAATATTTTGTGTACAAAGCATACAGTGATAAGAAACATTTACTCTGCTAATGAGAAACATCAACTATTTTCAGCATTCTTAAATACTTCTAGCACTTTATCAGGGAATTGGTTTATCCTAACCTTCTCAGCCTCCTTGACTTCTGCGGCCCCTGGGCTGCTTTTCCAGCATGGTCAATGAAAGAAGCCCTGGTACTGAAGTGTCATCACACCCTGGGAAATTCTGGCATCTGGGATGATGCTGTGAACAAGCTCAGAAGTGTGTGGCTACACAGAACAACTGGGGTAATGTCTGGTGTGAAAATGCTTCAGTGCAGTATAATTAAATTGCTGCACTTAGTGCAAAGGAACCAGGCTGTCCTTTTGCCTCTCACTCTCTTTCACTGTATCTATTGGCAGTAAAAGGCAAAAATAACAGTTTTGTGTTTTTCTCCTCAAAACCGTACACACGGTACTGGATTACAAAACCCATCTGCTCTCCTTTGCTGCCTGGCAGCAATATAACACTGGTCCCAGTGTCAGCTGGCAGGGCACATCACAGCTTCCTCTTGCTTTCTCTTCTTCTTCAGAGCACCTGCAAACAATTAGGAAGCCATTTCTGCCCATTTTTTTTCTGGTTACACTTTTCCCCCTCTGTGTTCAAAGGATTGACCTCAAATCTATCCCTATCAGACAGGTGACCTGAAGTGCACACTTCTAGCCACGGCTCTTCCAGGGTCACTGCTGGAAAGCCTCCCAGGCATGAAAAGAGATTTCTGTTTCCACAGCTGATCCTGCAGCACCCCTTGTATACATAAAACTTGCCCAAGAAATGGGTAGGGCCTACACCAAGCGGAGTGCTGCTCACTGGTGCCTCAATTTCTGTTGTATTGTTGCAGGAATCATACTTTATTTTTTCATTTGTATCCTTGCTCTCCCTACCCCTTTTTCTTTTTGAAAAATACACGGAGTGATTAGATTTGCAAATGAATGGGCAGGAAAGTGACAACAGAAGTGAGCTGGAGCTGAGGAGCACAGGTATAATTACTGTAATTAACTCAAGCAGCAGGGGCACAGCCAGTGTTGGGAGCATCGCTGGGAGTTGCCGTGGGCGAGAGATGGGAGAGGAAGAATGGCCAGCTGCAGAGAGAGTCTGCCCCAGGGCTCCCCGTTCCCCCCTTGAGTGCATTGATAAGGAAAGCATAGTTGTGCCCTGTCCCTGTGGCATGTCCACTTAGGCTGCAGGGACCCACATCTCCCCAGATGAGGTGCAGAGGAGCTCATTCTGTCTTGTACCAAAATTACTTAATGTCCTGCTTGGACAGCTTCAGGAGATGCCCATGTTTCCTCTAACTCCCCAGGAGGTGGGGACGCCTAGTGTGCAACAGCAGTGGCCCCCTGCCAGACAGACAGAGTGGCAGGGAAGCAAAACTCCTCAGCTGCAGCTGAACCCTTGCAGGAGGACCTGGGACACCTGAAGAGCTTGTCTCAGAAGCTCTTCAGCACCAAAATATATTGCTCATTGACTTTGCTAGGTGCTGATCTGTGACTTCATGGTTCATCTAAGAAATGGCCTTACTGATCTTCATTGCTGGCTGACTGAATAGGAAACATGAATTTCTCAGTTTTGAGAGAATCACCATGGGACTGTATGGAGACGCATGTACGGCATGGGAGATGGTGTTTCATACGCTCCTGATCATAACGCCAGAAAAGTTTTATGGTCACTAAATGTGGGAACTTGAAGGTCAATTAGACCTCAAGATCCAGGAAATTTCTTTTCCAGTTTTTGGTCTTTCTGTCTTTTGTAATGATGTAGACTGAAGAATCAGTTCATGGTCTCAGGAATTTGTTTATTATTTTTTTATCTCACAAGGTTGAGTCCGGCAGCACTGCAGGTTTTTCTAGCACTGCAGAACACGAGGTTCTCTCCCCTCAGGGGGATGGCACAGGTTTTTATACAGAAATTTACGTATACTATGGTTACAAATCTATTCTAATACCTATCTCTAATACTGAACTGTGTGCTCCCAGTAAAACCCAATCAAAGCATGCTACCACCCCGGAGAAAGATGGAGGGTAAGAAGAAGAAGGAAGAAGGACAGGGCACGCCCAGGTTCCTCCATCTTGTCCCTTCAGACCCCCCTGTACCCCCTTGTACATTTTTAAATTTCATTCTACAACTACTTTATTTTTACACTATTTAAACTTTTGTGGCTTGTGATTCTTCTCTCAGTGTTGGCAGCCGTTCCCAAGGGCTAAGATCAAAACTCCAGGTGTTTTCAGGTCTCTGGGTCTGAGCCAGACCATTCAAAGGAATGTTCTGGTCTCCCACAACTAAAGAGGGAAGCTGTATGTCTTTGTCTGCCATAATTCCACTAGTTACAGTCCTGTGGTCACTTTTCTCCTCTTGGTAGTAAACACTTCCACAACGCGTGTCATGTTCCTCCAGGAACACTGCAGGCCATGATGCTCCCTACCGATTTCCATGAGCACACACTGCCCTCCAGCAGAACACTGTGACACGTCTGCTGGCATGACAGGTTCTGCAACAGCTCTAGCTCTTGGCAGAAGGACTTCTCTTTTTGTTAAGAAATGGGGGGCCGGCTTCAAATACAGCTGTTAAAAACATTAGTTGCCATTGGTCCTATTCTTGGAGTCTGAGACTGACACTGGTTTTAGGGTTTTATAATCTTTCTAGATGTGACCGCAATTTGTTGGGTGGGTGCATTAGATTTAGGGTGTGAGAAGTTCACACAGGAAGATATAAACAAAACAACCCCCCAAAATCCTGTATTTTTGGAATATGCACAGTCCAGCAAGCCTGGGATAGAAACAGTTTTCCTAGCTGGGGCTATGGAGTGAGGGAGGCATGTGCAGGCAACTGCAGAGGTCTGAGGCTCTGTAGTTGCCCCTAGGAACAATTACATAGGCTTGTTGGGAGAGGACTGTGATTCTGTTGCTGAAAGATTAATGTTCCAGGCTCTGCTCCACATAGTGTTGACAGCACATAAATATGTGTCTGGCATATTTAGAAAAGAGATTTGCTGAAGCTGGGTAGGGAATGGTGTGTGTGTTTTGCTGTACTGTAAAAACTTCAAAACTCTACCTTTTCATTGTGGAAAATATCTGATGTGAGGGTTGGGGAATGCAGAGTTCTGTGAACAGCTTCAGTTTAAACTTGCTGCTACTGATCAAAAAAGCTATAGGAAATAGGATTGGAATGGGCTTTGAGAGATCATCTAGTCTGTCTCCTTGCCCACGGCATATCCAGCTGCACCTCCTTTGCCTTTGTCAATATTTTGACTGAGCTGTGAGCAATTTATTCCAGTGCTTCCCTATTCTTAACAGATTAGCCCAAATCTTCCATGCTGAAGTTGAATTTATTGCCTCTTACTCACCATGGGCATGGAAAACTGATTACCTTTTTTTCCTTGTAGCAGCTGTTCAGATATTTGAAAACTGTTATGGTATGCTTCCCCAGTCATCATTTCTTTATCTGGACATCCTCTGTCTGTTCTGTCTACTCTTGTTGGCCATGGATCCTAAACATTTGACCATTCTCCTTCTCTCCTGGGCTCTCTCCAATTAGCCTCTCTCTCAGAGTGGGATGCCTAACACTGGACACAATCCTTCAGGGAAAAATCTACATCACAGGTCTGTCAGACTGACATTAGAGTCCCAATATGATACTTGTTTGTCCTGTGGTGGTGACGGATGTTTTTTACAGCTTTCCAGACTGTGGTGTGCCGTAACTTCCAGACTTCTTTTTGTAGAATTGCCACCTAGACAGCTGTTCCTTTTTCTGTATTAATGAAGTTGATTATTCCTACTTAAGTCTAATTACATGAATATGTCCTGGTTGAATTTTATCTTGTGTTCTCAGATCATTTGTCCAATTTGGTGTGATTGTCTTGTATTCTATTTCTGTCCTCTAGTGTATTCAGTCCCATTCAGCTTGATGTCATCTGCAGATTCAATAAGTATACTCTTTTTTCCATTATCCAAGTTCATTAATGGAAACACTAACTAGTGCTGGACCCTCCAATGAATACCTGTAGGATCCACTCAATACACCTTTCATTTGGCAATGCAATATTTTAAAGAAATGGTTTTCTAACCAAACGTTATTATCCCATAGTATGTTCACCTAGACAATCTTCTCTTGAATATCCTGAGTCACATGTCAAAATGTCAAGACACTGCACTTGCTGCCTCCCAAGCCCTGTTACTCTGTTGGAAGGGGAGACTAGATCACTGTGACTAGAGATGCTCTTGTAAATCCTTATTGCTTGTTTTGCTGCTTCTTTAGGAATAATTTCTACTTCAGGTTCAAGGCACTCCTGTTTAAAGAATACATGTGTACTCATAAAATCCACTTTGTGCTTGGAGGTAGTTACTTACTACTAGTGGTATTTATACTGAAGGGAAGGCTGAGTCCCAGGAAACTGATGACTAGTAAAGAAGGTTGAAACTAAGAACTGACCCAAGGAAACTTGCCCCTAGATTCTGGTCCAAAAATGTAACTCAAGTAAGCCAGGTTACAATGGGTGGCACAATTCTGCAGCAGCATCAGTAGCTTTACTCAGAGATGCAGACACCAAGCAGGGCTGACTATGACAGCCAAGCCCCCTCAGGTTGTGGATGCTCCCAGCTTGGGTCTTCAGCTGCGCTGGGCACTGGGCTGCCTAACAGGCACCATGCTGGGGCAGTGCTTCAAAGAAACAGAGTAAGCATAGTCCCACATTCCTAAAAGAAATAAATAACTTGCATCCTAATCTAGGAATGAGGATAGATTGTGTATCCCAGTTGTTCAGAGGTGTCCTGGGATGAGAGTTTGGGCAGGCACCTTGCTCCAGGCATGTCCCCTCTCCTTGTGCTGCTCTTTGATGGCTTGTGGTCCCATTCACTGTGCGTTGCCCAAGGGGAATGAGGGCGCTATCTCTTAGCCTCAGGTGAGGAATGGCACTGATATCCTGCCTGCTGGCTCTCTGGGCTGAGCCTTGACACAGCTGGGTGTGCTGCCAAGCACCTCAGCCACACACTAACTGAACTCTGTTCCTCAACATGTTCTGCAAACGGACATTTAAATGCTCTGTGTTCAGCAGACAACTGTCAGGGAATATCAAATTGCAATTGTCTGCCTCTCTTGTTGCTTGGATAATTGGATGGTAAATAGCAGATTACCGATTCCTCCACCACACCAATAGGTAATACCATTTAGGTATTTTTAGCAAGCAAATGTGACAAAATTTAGAAGCTACTAAATATAGAAGGTCTCTGTGATTTTTTTCCTTTTTTTTTTGGTCTTTTCTTGAAATCTTATTGACAAGAAATATCTCTCATGTACTTTAGAAAGAAATGAAGCAATCAACAGCAATATACTTTTTTTTCCAGAATGGGGAAAATTTTTTGTCCTGACCCATTATTCCCAGCTGTGTTCCAACGTCACACTGAGTGGTATTAGCATGACTGAAGGGACTCTTTCTAAAGTTCTAAAATTAAGGTTTATAGTTTCTCAGCTCTGCCAAGGAAAGACTTATCTGCCACTGCACTGTGCTGTGAATGGGTGAGAACTGGATGAAAAACTCAGGAGAAAGGGAAGAAAAACAGTAAAAATCACAGCAACCAACATGTTGAATGTTCTCTTAGTCATTCTGGGGTTTACTCCCTTTCTGCCTGTTCCTTGTCCATATTCATATCTAAAGCCCTGATGCTGAAGTCAAGTCTATGTGTATATGTGTAGAGTCAAGGGGCAGAGATTGGAGCCTTTTAAGGTATTAAACCCTAATTATCTGCTTGAAAAACTTATATTACACTATTAGAAATAATTTTAAAAATAAGGGCTGATCCAAATTTGTAATAAAATGGTGTGACTCATCAACATGTCATCAAATTACATTAAAAATGCTTCTTAAAGTGACTTCAAGCCCAGTAAATATACTGTAAGTTGTAGATGCTACTGGAGTATGTAAAAGTGTCAGCAGAATTGGGATGCATGTTTGCTGGTACAGTAGGTCAGGTGACCAGAACGGATCTAGTTTTCTTGTGGGGCTTATACTATTAGAAATTGAGAGTACTTGTGAAGTAGAAAACAGGTGTTCTGCTATAAAAAGGAGAGCATCTGGCCTTCTATACCAAAGACCTGCTTCCACATGACTTACACTTTTTTTCTCAGATGTTTCTGATGTTGGCATGTTGCTTATTTTACCTAGAGCCCTTAAGGCAAGGCTGGGGAATGGTATTTGAGAAGCATAAATGTTGCTCTTTTTGGAGCTACCTGCTCGTAGTAAAGGAACGTCTAGAGGTGCTTAAACACGCTTTCCCAACTTGCTAGAGAAGTGGGAGCTGGATCAAGCCTTGTTTCCCTGTTATCCTGAAAACCTCTTCCCAGATGAACATAGGCCTAGCAGCAGAAATCATGTGATTACACTGGGAAAAGTGGAAAGCAGTAGAGCCTTCTCTTCCCTCTCTGGTGTGCAGCACTCTGACCACACACAACCTCTTGGGCCATACGTCTGCCACAGTTTCTCGGTGCAATCCAAGTCAGTGCAGTGAAGGCCCTGCTGCCTGGGAAGATCTGCACAGCTCTCTGTAGAGATCCTCTATAGCATGTAGCCATCCTCTGGCAGTGTGTTGAGGGGCTCAGACTTGCAGGACAGGGAGAGTTTCTTTAAAGATGATCGCTGAGCGCTTGGGTTTACACTTGTTCTTAGCAGGTTCAGCTCTCTGCCATCTCTGATGTACACCTCAGAGAAAGGCACATCTCTAGGGCATGGGCTCAAACAAAATTAGAAGGTGAGCAGGTATCAGCATAGTGCAGAGCACGGGGATCCAGCTTACTCAAATTATCGTGTTTTTGCCCAATTGCTGGCTGAAAAGATATTTTTCGGAGAGTTAGGGTTTGAACTTCATGACACATTCATCAAAGCACTCTTCTGTATGGCTTCTCTGCTGGTGTTGAATTCACATTTCGCATCTCTTCATAGAAATTTGGTTTCTCTTCTGTTGTTGGTTTGCCTGTTTCCATGAATCTTGATGTATCTGTGTCACAAATTTAGCTGAAATTTGTCCACAAATTAAAAAGTTCTGGGGAGGTGGAGGAGGCAGGAGGAATGGCCTGCTGCTGCAGGTGCACACAGTATGTACATGTGAGCCAGCCTCCCTACAAGCAGGCTGGTGCATTTAGCAGCAAGTCCCAAGCAGGCTTTTCCTCACTCTTCTGTTAGTACCCAGGGGGTTCTTACAGCTTGCCTGCTTGGAAGGCCTTGGAGATGGAATCTTCTTCCTTTCATGCAACTCTTGCAGGAACTCCTGTCTTGACATACTTCCACGGCCTTCACATACCCCTTTCCCTAGCCAGAGTCCCCCGCCCTTCCCTGCATTGCTTTCATCTCTCTTTTGAAAAACTCCTTGTTCTTATTTCCCTCTCTGCCCTCTCTTGCCACTCTTCCACCCCTCTTACAAAAAGCTGCCTTGGGGAGCAGCAGAGAGGGTTAAACTTGCAAGATCTCGTGGCTGGAGAAGCATTGGTGGCCTCATGCATGGTAAAGTGCCTTTTTGGCATGCAGAGCTGTGAGCAACCACCCTCTCCCTATTCCCCTCCTCGGGCTCTGTGACAGTGGGCGAGCATTTGCAAAGCAAAATTACAGAGCTCTCTGGGTAATGATCTGCCCATTCGTTCTGTACAGCAGGTGGCTGGAGGCTGAATCCACGCCACTCCCTCTCAGCTCCATTCCCATCACATCAGGAAGAGATGGCTATTTCTCCCTTACAGCTGCTTCCAGGGAAGAGAGGACAGGGGAGTCACCCTCCCAGCAGAAGGATGACATGAGGGTGAATCTCTTTCTGCAAGGGGCCACAGTGGGCTCTGACCAGAAAGGCCAGATTCAAATGCCAGGCATGTGCATAGGCAGAGAGGAGATGGCATCTTCACTCAGATCATACAATGTGGCTGTGCAAGAGAGCAGCACCATTTCCCAACCTGACAATTCTCCTCACGGCATCAAGGTCAGAGAGTTGGGACGCATCAGGCATGTCCCTTCTAAAACCTCTGTTCCTCTGTCTAAAACCTCTGATCTTGTGAGTCGTAGATTGGCTGCAGAGACCTACCAAACTGCTATCATTGCTGGGCAGGAGTTGGGAGGCTGTTTCAACTTTTCTGCAAAGCTCCAGGATAGCCCACAGTGCTCACTTCTGATCCCAACTGCTTACTCTCTTGCATTAAGCCAGGTCTAGTGGGAGGCATCCCTGACGCATGGCAGGAGGATGTTGGGACTAGATGATCTTTAAGGTCCATTTCATCCCCTTAACATTCTATGGTTTATCTGTATTTCTCCTCTGCCATTTGCTTACTCAAAGAAAGGCTAAGCAGGTGTGTACAGAGTCTGCAAGGCTACCAGTGAACAGGCTAATTCTGGCTGTGGTACATCCATGTGATTTTTTCCTCTTCCCTTCCCTTCATACTGCTGCTGAAGGCCTCCTATACCAGTGCCATCCTGCTTTCCCCTCCTGCCCTGCAAAATCCTTCTTGGAGCAATCAGCCTGTAGGATTCCCTTTCACTGTGTTGGGAAACACAGTCTTTTTACATCAAAAGGAGGGAAGGAGTGTCAGGCCGCAGACAAAGAAGAGCAAAAGACTGCTAAGTATGTCATATCCATTTTCTTTTGGTTGCTGGGGAATAAACTCTGAGAATTAGGAAGTTGAAACTTCTAATCTTTTACACTGTTAAAAAGGATGGGTGATGTATCCTGTTCTGGATAAGAACTCAACCTGTATCTCTGTACCCATTTGATCCTCTGTGACTCTTAGTGCTCTCTCCTTCCAGAAGGAATCCTGTTAGGAGTCCCTTATCCGCATTTATCTTGCAAAACAAATATTTAATAAACAAAGACAACTACAGAAAGGGCACTCTGAGACATTAATTTATTCCCCTAAGCAATAGAACAAACAAAGCAACTTCATTAGCAGTAATATAGCATAATGCCCAAGTGTCTCGCTTTGAGTGGAAGAGCTGGGCTTGCTCAGGTAAACCAGGATCTCTGGGGACTAGGATGGGCCAAATTACATGCACAAGGTGGAGGCTCTTCCATGACACAAAAGTGAAGCTCTCCTTCTTGGGGAGTTCAGCTTGGTCTGGCAGTAAAGCCTGCATGGTCACAGAAGTGACATGCAAAGCTGGGAGAGTCACAGATTCCTATTCCTGTTGCAACTCCTGAAGGCAGTCAGATCATCCAGAGGAAAAGATGTAAATGCTGCCATCCCGGTGTGGTTGCCTCTGGGGCCCTGTGTTATTTCTTACGCTTTTTGGCTTCTGTGTGAAAACAAAACCCAGTGAGCAATAACTTCACAACAGCAGACAGAGGAAGACAGGGTGAAATGGGGGATAACAGAAATGTGGATTGTAGTGAAAAAGGAAGTGAGGGGAAAAAAAGGACCATATGGAGGGCATGAGTCCAGGGGACAGAAATCTGAATTATGACCTCTTCCCAGCCCTCCAGAACTTTAGTTCTTTTCAATGCAGTGTGGTCCTCTAAGAAATGATCTATGATAGAGCACATCTTCATATATAAAGATTTATAGATTAAGTACTTTGAAATTTGTTATAATCTGATAAAATGTTACATGTATTGCAATATTTTTCCTGTCTCTTGTATCTTCTCCCCTGTGATCTTAAAGCACATTGCAAGATTTCCTTTCATTTAGTTTCCCAGCATCTTTGTAGGGCAGGCTTATCTCTGGACTACAGATAATACAGATTTTAATTTAATACAGAATACAGATTTTAAATAAAATTTAAACTAAAGTTCAGAGAGCTAAACTGAGAAAATGACCCAGCATCCCAGGCCCCAGAAATGCTGGTTAATTTGAAGCCTGTATATTAACACAGTCACCCATATAGCTGCACAGGAGGGGCAGTGACTTGTGCAGAGCCACTACACCATGGAAGAGCTGAGGAAGAGGAGGTTCTGCTACCTTGTATTTTTGCTCCACACACTGGCATGGGGATGACTACAGCACAGATGCAGCCATGTGAGCAGTCCCCAGAGGGAATTGTTAAGTGCTTAGGACACAGACACTTTGGGCCTTGAAGTCTGTGGCTGTGCTCAGGGCAGGTCCCTCATCACCAGGGCCACCCAAACTAGCTCTGGCTCCTCCAGCCCTTCTCCAGTCCATTTCTTCCTGTCATCTCTGCATCACTCAGCCCAAAAATAAATGCTGCTGCCAGGGATTGGGCGCCTACATATGCTGCCTTCTTGGTGGCAGCCTTGGCCAGTGCTCATTTTGCTCTTAGCACTATCACCCTGTGGAGAAAATATTGCAGCACTGGTGTAGAGAGGTCTGTCTCCCTCGACACGTGGTGTATCTCCAGCAGATGAAAATTTGGTATTTTCAACACAAGAAAAAGCAAAGCTGGGGATGGGCACTTCAGTCTCTTTAGATCTCTCCCCTATCTGTGTTTCTTTTTCAAGAGTGGTGGTTTCTCTGCCTCTCTTTGCTGCTGGACAGGCCTGTCACAGCCTGTTAAGTCAGCGGCATCTCTCAGCACTGTCCTGGTGCTCCCTCCTGCCAGCAGCCTGTGTGTGTGTATGCTGGAAAAGGACTGAGGGTACTATGCCTGTCCTGGGCATGAGTACCCTCCCGACTAGCTTGGCCAGGCTGGGCCAGCAGTGGTTTGGTGGTGACCTCTGTGGGCACTGAGTGGGTTGTTTGCAGTCCTGTTCCTGGGACACTTCATCTCAGAGATTGCCACCTACAGAAACGTGGCCTCTTGCCTGAACTATTCCCTTCATTGCTAAGCTATTAGGAGAGAGCAACAAAGTGGGGCTTGTTGCAATGTTGCTCCAAGACACAAGAGCTTCCTCCTCCCAGGCAGGTCCTAATGCTGACTCGGGGCTTGGATCATTTCTGTGCCCAAAGAGAGAAGACAGGATTGGATTTAGATCTTGGATGCAGCTGCACTAAGCCAGAAACATTGGTCTGGTAAACCAGAGCTGGCACAAGCCCTTAGGGCTATTAAAGCAATGCAATTTTACCAGTATCAAATCCTCCTGAAAACTAAACATGTTCCCACCCCCTGGGAGGATCCACTGTGGAGCCAAGTAAGTCTGGCTCGGAAATGTGTACTCAGTTTGGTTCTCGGTTCTCTCCTCTGACTGCTCTGCAGCACACACTCCTGAAAGTGATTCTTCTCAATCCCTTGCACTTGTGCCACTGTATAAGGAGCACGAGATGCTGCCAGAGTTCACACTGAGTGCCACAGGGATCTAAAATAAATACTGCCATGTAATAGATTTTTATCCACTCCCTTGCTGTAATCCCCATCTGAATCCCTTCCAAATTGCAGTCAGGCAGCTGTTTGTACAAGTCAAACATTGATTCAGCTGCTCTCAAAAGGGATTCAGGAGGTATGGGCTGGAGGGAGTGCTAGCCAGGATGCTGGAACAATGGGATTTATTTGTTATGAGCTGAAGGGTTAAACTCTTCCCATAGCACCCAGCATCAGAGTATCTCCCCTTTCCACACACGGGGAGGAGGTACCCACAGAAAGGATAACTGCTGAAGCAGTGAGCCTGGCACCTTGAGTAGCTCTCCTGCCTTGCTTGGCAGGGCTTCACAGGGCAGGATCACAATTGCCCGTGGCTGGCTTGCAGGGCCTACAGGCTGAGAGACCTCCTTGCAGTGTTAGGTAATCATCTGCTCCTCTGGGGTTGGAGCAAACCACTGTTTCCTCATCATTCCAGATAGTGTGTGTGTTGGGCTTTGCTTCCTGGGCTGTAACTGAAATTTCAAATAGTCCCTGTTGAAACCCTTGGGAAGGATTGCTCTTCTACTTAGGGGTGCTTAGCATCAGGGGTATGGCCTGGTGTCCAGCACCTGGGGTGCCTCACAGGTTTCTTTAGCCCATCTCAGCACCTGTGCGAAGGGAAGGATTCCAGAAAAAGTCCTGGTATCCTGGGCAGTAGCTACCAGCACCACTCTGCTCACACTTTCTGGCTTTCCTAATGTATGCAATGTTTTTTTTAAAGACAGACTTTTCAAGTCCTCACTCTTCTATTTCTACTTAATTGCATGCCCCCTCAATGGGCTTCAGCATTGTGCTTTTCTTCTTGCCCATCTCTTTCCTGGCATCTGGTGGAGTTAAAGCACAGGGCTGTCACAGACATGGAAAACCTTGGTCCTTGGTATTCCTAAAGTTTCAGGCTCATACAGGGGAACATTTGCTCTGGTTCCGGCCAGCTCCTCACACCAGCCTTCCAGCATCTAGAACATGACATTAATGCCTACCAGTCAGGATCAGGACTGTTTTGCTATACCAGTGGTGACTTCTGCAGCACTCAGCCTCTTGCAGACTTCTATTCTTACGCCACACTAGAGAGCATGGGAGAAAATCCAGCAGAGCCAGTTGCAGGTTGAGTAAGTATAGCTCACTTCCAGAGATGAGGAGAGGCTGGAAAGAAGTGTTGTGGTGATTGCAGGTCATAGAAGGTCATTGCAGTACAGACCAGTTATTTGCCTGTGCTTTGTATGGCACTGAGTCCAGAACTGAGTCTTCAGTGAGTACTTTTACAAAACCTCTGTCCTCTCTGCTTGATCTTACAAGGGTTCTGCTGGTGCTGGATTAGCTATGCAGCCTCTCTAGCAGGTTAAGAGCTTGATGGAGGCATTCTCCATAGTTCTCATGGTTCATGCATGATTTCTGAGCACAAAGATCTTGGGAACCATGCTGAACCATGCTGAACCATGCTGTCTTAGGCACTAGTTTTAGATACTTCATCCTCTGATCAGCAGCCGTTACTGCTACCTGCAGCAGGGCAAATGAACAAGAGGAAGCAGGAGGAAAGGATGCAAAGTCCATGAGTGACTGCTGAGTGTTGTTTTAGAGATGGGGGCTAGGTAACTGGCAATGATGGTCCGCCGGAGCAGGGGAAAGATATTCCCCTGGCAGTTGGTCACCAACAGATGAATCAGAGTTCAGTCTAACCAAAACAGAGCTGAGCAAAATCTCAAGTTTAGCCTAGAAGGAGTGTTAAACTATCAGTGAAATGGCTTAAGAGTTTCTGTGTGGGGTATTTAGCTCATTTCCACAACTGCAGCAAACAAGCAGGATTATGGTGCGAGCCAGAGTGGCTGCAGCTTAGGGGCTGGGGCAACCATGTGTAAGAGAACAAGGATATTGCTGGCAGCATTTGTCTCCTGCTTGACTTGGAAATTTGCAGATCAAGTCAAAATTCACTGAGGAGAGGAAACAATTTAATCACCTGATTCACAGAGAATCCTACTGCAACCACACTGGCCACAGACTCAGGTCATCTCAGGTTGGGGAGGGAGAAGAATAGAGCTGCCCACTCTCCAGGAGAGTGAGAGCAAGAGGCTTAAGGCTCCTCAGTGCTAGAGAAAGTAACGGAGTGCCCTGCAGCTCACAGCCCTGCTTGAAAATGATGGAGGCTGACAGATCTGGGATTAATCTAAAGGTTTCAGCTCTCTGAGCACTGAGTGGAAATTCGCCTGGAAACCACAGCACAGGAGCTCAACATGATGAAAGCACTAACTGGAAGGGGGGAGGCAGAGGCAAGTGTGGGTCAGATAGTTCGCCCCACCTGATTATGCACAAAGGCTAAAGCTTCGTCTCTTGCTCTCTCTGCCATGTGTCTGGGTAGAGAGGGAAGGTATTTAGTGCTAATAAGAGCATTAAGAAATAGGCCACTTTTATTTTGTACGTTAGGCAGGCTCTGCTGCGGGTGCAACTTTGCATTGCTAATTAGATTCAAAGGCAAAGCTATACTCTCAGTGCTCAGCACTCCTGATTGTACCTGCTCGTGCTCTCAGAGGAGCCAGGTCGGGTAGCCTGCACAAATACTGCAAGTTGTGGTTTTCCCTATGCAGGTATTTGTAGGTGCTATGCTGCTTGTGTGGGATGAAAAGGCAGAGTGGGAGGCTGACTAAGAGCTGGAGCCCTGGTGTGCTCTGCTGATGCAAACGTGGACTTCTCTTGCTCATCTTGTCTAGCAGCATATGGGAAAGGCTACATCCTGCTCTGTCTGTAGCTTTCCTGTGAGACTAGGACACTGACCTAGTCCTGAATGTGGAAGGCCAGGATTTATCTGATTTGGCATCCACTAAAACTGCTGCTTTAGCCCATAAAGTTATGGGGACATACCAACTTTTTTCCTACTGCACTCAGGTGCAGTTTGCAAGGAAGGATATATATGTCCTCCCTTGCCCTCAGAGACCAATAACCTTTAGCTGAGGCTGATGAAAGTCTTTTCTCAGTGCAAGAAAATCACAAATTCTGTACATTCTGTACTACGTGAGTCTCCAAGTATTAGCACAGCTGTCACACTTAGCCATGCCTGCACGTTCATGCTTTCATATCCAATTCCAATACAACACTGCCATCACCCCTGTTGCTCACATCAAAGGACTGAATGCATCACAGTGCACAGTTTTAACTCCTTTCAGTTTAGCTTGCTCTATAAATACATAACCCACAGTGAGTGGGCATGTGTAATATATCCCTGTGTATGGTTCTGTTTAGTGCTGTGGATGGGGCTGCTGATCTGATTATTTTAAAGTCATTGGGCTACATCTGCTGTAGGTATAAATTGGTACAGCACAGTGGTGTTGCCAGCTTATGCTAGGTGAAGATCTAGCCTATAATGTGAATCTATAATAGAAACTTGCTTGTGTTCCTGAAAAGAGGAGATATTTTGAGTGTATAACCGAATTGGCATTCTTATCCAGGCTTCTACATGGTATAATTGTAATTCTAAAATTATAAGTTATTATAATTATTAATTATTAAATTATAAGTTATTATTATCTAATATTAAATTATTAAATAATGTAGCAGTGGAAGGTTAGTTTAAGGTTGGGCTTTTTATCTATTTGAAGTGATATTGTTGAACTGAAATCAGTATGGTGATATGTCCCAGCGCACAAACTGGATATGTACCAGAGATGAATGAACACAGGCAGAGTTTCAGACCAACCAGCCAAATGTGAACACACGTCCTCTTTTAAGAAAGAAGTTTAGGAGAAATAATTTTCAGCTCCATGATCCACACACCCAGTCATTATCACAGACATTATGATGGTCTCTCCCTGCTTATATTTTAGAAGTGCTCAAAGCCTGAATTGCAATACAGTTGTTGCTAATTCAGAGTAAGTGGGTTACTCTGCAGCTGCTATCTGTTTGCCCATCTGATGTATGAATAGCAATCAATTTGGATTTTTTCTCTAAGCATGGTGTGATAGTGAGTATGAGATCATTGCCAGATCTCCATGAGGAATTATGCTTGGTTTGGCTAGAAGACTGATGCAGATTGGCCACCCTATTAATGGGTGAAGCACACAGTCCTCTCCAGCCTGGGGAGTTGTTTTTCCATGGGCATCTTCCTCTGTGTTTAGTGTCAAAAAATATAACAGCTTATAGCAAATAGAGGAAATAAGTGCTCCAGTTCTGAGTCCTATACTAGATGAATTTCCAATAAATGTATGCTAATACTCATGCTGGGTTTCCTTTATTACCTTCTTTTTGTTCTTTTCTATTAGATTTACCCTCCTATAACACCTTACCTCTTCTTCAGAGAGACTGTCAATATTTGGAGATGATTGCCTTTTTATTCTGCTATTATATTATTATTATGTATAATAATAGAATCATAGAATATCCTGAGTTAGAAGAAGCCCATAGGGACTGTCATAGTCCAACTCCTGGCCCTGTACAGGACAGCCCCAAGAATAATACATGTACTGAGAGTGTTGTCCAAAAGCTCCTTGCACTCTGGTAGCCTTGGTGTCATCGCCACTTGCCTGGGGAGCCTGTTCCAGTGCTCAACCACCCTCTGGGTGAAGAACTTCTCCTAATATCCAACCTAAACCTCCCTTGCCATAACTTCATGTCAGTCTCTTGGGTCCTGTCACTGGTCACCAGAGAGAAGAGATCAGTGCCTGCATCTCTGCTTTCCCTCATGAGGAAGCTGTAACTGCAATGAGGTCTCCCCTCAGTCTCCTCTTCCCCAGGCTAAGCAGACCAAGTGACCTCAATCACTCCTCAGACAGCTTCCCCTCCAGACCCTTCACCATCTTCTTAGCCCTCCTTTAGATACTCTCTAATAGCTTTATGTCCTTCTTATATTTGGTGCCCAAAACTGCACACAGCACTGAAGGTGAGGCCACACCAGTGCAGAGTAGAGCAGTTACTTAATGGTAATATTGTTAATTGCTATCATAAACATAGATACACCCAACATGGCTTTACAGCTATTTCAAGCTCCTTTTAACTTTTCTGAAGTCTGTTCTAGAATCTCATTCTAGGACTGAGGAGTGGAGAGAAGCCCTTTTCCCAATCAAGTTAACAGTGAATCTGCTGCTTTGGGATCTTAGGAGACAAAGCACCAGGTAAGCTCTACAGACTGTTGGGAACATCAGAGAAGTAACTGTGAAACAGCACTGCAGTTTGTGTTTATTCTCCCTGGGTGATATCTGCATTAAGGCACTTCGTTTACAAGTGATGACAAAGTTGTTCTCTGCTGCAAGCTGAGCCTGAAGGCAGGAGGCCAGTGTGTGACGGAAAAGATGGAGTTTTTCAGAATGATACATTGCCTTTGCTTTCTCACAGCACAGTTTTGAGGAGGAAATTCTTTGGCTTGGTGTGTAAGTACCAGAGACAGAATCAGTGATGCTGGGAAGAATTCAGAGGTGGGAGGGAGGTAAATGGGCTTGGATGAATCAATAACAAACTTGAATCTTTGATGAAAACATGAAGTGACATGCCTGCCTCCTTCTTCCCCCTGCTGCTGTCTGTTCTTGACTTGGATAAAACTCAGGGAAGTTGGGGAGTTAACAAATCTTTTTTAGTAAGTGACTTTGCATCTCTATACAATCTCCACATATGGGGATATATTGTGCCAGTCCCTAGGACGATGTAACATGACAAGTGAAGAGACAAAAGATATATGAACCTCATGCAAAAGACCATGTGCAATTTCTGTCTTTGTGGAGTGAGCTGTACTGCAGACAGGCTCTCAAGAAGGGGAATGTTAGAGCTCAGGTTTGTCTGGGTCCTGTTTTCTTCTGTGCCTGTTGAACATTAGGTTGGAAAAAAGCTAAGCTGCTGAGACTTGAGTTTTGGTGCTTTCCCTCACCCCACTGCTGTTGTTTCAATACTGGCCTTCCTTGCTTAGCTTCTTCTGTGTGTCTCACCATGGGTGGCTGGAGCACACCGCTGCTTCCCTGCCCTCTGCCAAGCCTGATGCTCCATTGCACGACTTCTGGTGCTGCCGCTTCCAGGTGGATATGGAGATAAGCAGCAATGTGTTGGCTCTTTCCCAGCCAGTCCCTGCCAGGGAGACTTAGCAGCACTTAGAACAAACATTATCTTTTGCAGTACATGAAGCTGTGATAAGTTGGGATGGTACTCATGAGAAAAAAAGCAATGTGTGTTGAAAGCAAAAAGGACTGTCACCTCAGACCCTGGCCAGCTGAGTGTCTGCTTGCTGTCAAGAGATCACTGCTGAATTTTGAAGACATGTTTTTCCATCCAGATTTGAGAGCTGCTAATGCCATGATTTTGCATCATCAGTGTGGCACAAATTAATCTGTGACATTGCAATGGAATTAAAACAGAGCAGAAAGCGGTGGAACCTAGCCCAGTATCCCCAACTTTTGAAAGCAGTCTTCAGTTCCTGCAAGGACCTGCTTCCAGTGGAAACTCCCCTAAGCTTACACCTTTCTCTGAGGCAAAATTTGGAAAATATTCCACTGAGGCACTTTAATACAGAGGTTCTGCTTACAAAGTGGATTGCTCCAACATGTAATATGTTGGCATGATTTTGGTCACTCTGTATGCTACAGTCTCTGCACAGTCTACAGTACAGAAGCTTAGGGTCTTGTGTTAAAGGTGACAGTTCTAGTTTATGGTCCATTTTACACCACTGTGTGCTGCCCTGGGCCAGGGCTGCAGCCCTGCAATGGTGTAAGTATAGTTGGTCATGCCTTGGGGCAGGGGGATGGATTACATAACCCTGGAAGTCTCCCTTCCAGACCTATTTTCTGTGATTGCAATGCATATGAACCTTGGAGGAAAAACTAACCTGCAGTGCCATGGCACTTTTTCCACCAACTCTTCGTGTGATGGCTTCTTTCTAGATACAAATTCTTCACCCATTCTTTCCCCTTGTTTGCAGCTCTCTAATTCTCCATAAGTGACTCTGTAAGTGCGAAATCACTTCCATGGGAATAACTGATGCCTTTTCCCCTAGCATCAGTTTACTGTGTCCCCTGCCCCATGGTGGGGCACCCTGCAGCCAGAAGAAGATGCTCCAGAAGCAGTGTCAGCTTTTTTCTGCCACTGAGTTGTTTGTTCCAGCCCCTCTTCCCCAGCTGCTGCCGACAAGGTAGCAATTATGCTCCCATCGATCCCTCCTCTTCAGGAATCACCCTGTGCACACTGGCACACTGTCACAATCAATAGCCCAGCCCTTGTGCAGAGACAGCAAGGGGGCCAAAGAGGCAATTTGCTCACTGGACAGGTTATGATGAAATAATATTGTGTCAGGAGGTGAAGTGGCAGAGTGGCTGGCACTAAATATTTCTCTCTGTATTGCCACAGGGAAAGCTAGGGCTTGACGAGATTTAAAGTCAGGCTCAATACTTGCTGCTTAGATTCTGTTGAAGATAAAGTGTAACTGAAAGAATGTAGGGAAACGATTGTTTAGGAGACAAAATTGATGTGGGCCCTTAAACCTATCACTTAAAAATCATTCTTACTAGGACTGAGAGGAGGAGATAAAATACCTTTCATTTTTGACCTCTAGCTAATAGGTATTAAACACATACAGGGTTCACTGTGGATAAAACTCATGACTTCCAACAGCCAAGCTCAAACAATTAGCTTATTGTTAAAAGACAAATATTGCAGGCAAAAAAAGGAATTTCATGCCTTGACAGTCATTGCTGTCATCCCATCTTAGAGGCATATTACAAATTAGGCAATCAAAAGTATCACTTTCAGCCAATTTTTAAGAAATTACTAAGTAGGGGAATTTCAAGACTTCTCTGAAATATTTCTGGTTTTTTTTCAGTAGCCCCTTGATGTCATATCTCAAATGAAATGAGTAAAGAGCTTTATGCCTGTTACTCCCTGGTTCAAAGCTCGTGCCTGATACATGCTAGTCATCTCTCCAGAGTGAAGTATATTACAATCTTCAGCTTTGCTGGGCATAAGCAGAGACACTGTGGGTGCTGCTTAGCTCAAGGGCCTTAGTGACCATACTACCCATTTGCACCCACTGCTCTCCTCCCAACATAGATAAAATACTTAGAAATACATACAATTACTTAGAAACATAATACTGACTTCTCTCATGGAATCTGTGTTAATTTCCACAGGATAACTGTGGAGCACTATTAATCTGCAAGCTGCAGAACCAGCACAAGTCATCCAGGGGCCCTGTGAGCAGCCTGCATTTAGGCTGGCCACAGACTGCTTTTCAACACACAGGGACTTTATCAATGCCATCGCTGTGTTGTGTTGTGCTGTGCTTGAGAGCTTTGTCCCAGATAAACCATGGGATGGCTGGAGGCTGCAGGAAACCCCAAGGGCTTAAAACTCTTAAAACAGAGGTTAATGTATGCACGGAAGCCAGTGATAACAAGGTATTCAGTCAAATGTGGGTTCATAGGAAAAGAAGTCTTAGTGTTTAGACCTGGGAAACTGCCTAAAGACTGCTGCTGCTCCCAGCTACGCCTCACACACACTTTGCCACCCCAGATGCATCATTTAGGCCAGATTTTTCAGAAGTGCCCAGTTATTTGGAGTGCTTCATTAGTGCTAACCCAAGTGTGGAGCACCTGCAGATGCCCCTCCATCAGCAGGACCTAACATGTCTCTGTACATCTGTTCATCAAGTCAGCCAGCATTTAGGCATCTTGCAGTAATAACAGAGGCTTTCTGCTTTTAGCATCTCTCAGTTCCCACCTTTGTGAAATGGAGGCAGTGCTGCAGCAGATAAAAAGCTCAGTGGGAAGCCCACAGGCCAAAATAGCCTTTGCACACTACATGGCAGCAGGTAAACTTTGGGTAACTTGGCACTCCTAAGAAAACCTGGGTCTTAAATGCTGTCTCAGGCTGCTCACCCTAGCTAAGCCCTTGGAGTTTCCTGCAGCCTCCAGCCATCCCATGGTTTATCTGGGGCAGTGCTCTGAGGCACAGCACACTACAGAGATGGATTCCAGTACTGCCATCAATAAGGTCCCTGTGTGTTGAAAAGCAGTCTATGGCCAGCCTAAATGCAGGCTGCTCACAAGGCCCATGGATGACTCGTGCTGACTCTGCAGCTTGCAGATTAATAGTGCTCCACAGTTATCCTGTGCAAATGCAATACAGGCCCCTTTGTGAATAAATGGGGGCAGCAATGTTTGAGCCAGGCCTGGCAAGGTAAGGAGCAATTCCCTGGCAAGCAGAGAGCATCTGGCTTTCCCCAGCCCTGCAGAGGCAGAGGGCAAGGCATGACTCACCCTCTCTGTGCTGTACAGCTCCCATCTCTGCCAGATGAATGGTGCTTATTTGTCACCATAGAAAGGAAAACCCAGCCATGTGCAAGCACAACATCTGCTCGGCGGGGCTGCTGCTGCTTGGCGCTTTCCAGCATGAGGCTCAGCAGTGTTCCTGGACCCCACACCACACTCCCTGGGAGCTTTGCAATAGTGCTGGCTGCAGTGCAAGAAGGGTCAGGAGTGCATGTACCTCCTGCCAGCAGGCTCAGAACTGCTGCATCAGAGCCTAAAGTGAAGATTTCGTGGCTGTATAGGGATGTGAGCAGGGACTGGCAAGCTGAGGCCAGTGGGCTCTGCCAGGGCACATCCCCTCCCTGTCCCTAAGGGTTAGGAGGAGCTGGGAAGAGTGGGCTGGTAGCTGATAGGTGTTTGGCTACATTTCCAAGGGTTTGCCATGAGAATTTGGATGATGCCTCCCTCTTTCTGTGGAGTTTCCTACCTGGAAATGCATTTAACGTGACATTTGAAGATTTCTTTATTTTTGTCTGTTGCAGTGCAAATGGATCTGACTCAAATCCTTAAATGCCAACACTTCTTTGGTACTGATTTATCTCTGGGTATGACACTAATGTCTCTGCCCCTCCAAGGTACTGTGGTTAAGTCAAGCCATGGCATAGCCCTGCCTGAGGCCAAAGGGAAAAAGGAATGGGTTCCTGTGCAAGGCAGGAAAGCTCTGCCCCAGTGATAGGGCAGCGTCAGCCCCCAAGATGCAGGGATTTGGTGGGCCACAGGTCTCCCCTTGCTGAACTGACAAGTCCCTGCCTCTTATCTGTATTTGTGTAGTGATGAGGGCTTTCCACTAGAGAGAGACATGAGTACGCACAGAAAACCTGTTTGCTATTTGTATCACACAGTTCACCTGGCCCACATGGTGCAAAAGGGAATGGCTAGAGCTGATCATGAAATGAGCATTTTTGCCCTGCTGAAACTTTTACTTATCTTTTCTGACTGACACTTGTCTTGAAGACAGGGTTTGGCAAAGAAAATACCTTTTTTTTTCCCTTTTCATTCTTGTTTTAAAACAACCCATTTTTATCCTTTGTAATTCTTACAGAAGAGGTCAGAATATATTGAAATACTGGACAGTCTTACAATAAAAAAATAAAGGAACTTGCCAAAAATACTTATATTAGAAATACATTTTTTTTTGACAAAATGTTCTGTTGGTTGCTGCTTATCTGCCAAGAAACTGGATATTACCCAGGTAAAATTTGGTAACTCTCATGTACCTTTTTTTGTCTATAGAAAAAAGCCAATTCAGTGACCTCTAAAATATGCACATCTAGTGGAAGGACCATGATGATATTGAGCACAATACATTTAAGATCAGAACTTTCTTAGCTGAAAATCCTAAGGAAATAGAAATGTGGCCAAGGACAGTGGTGGTAATACTTCTTTATTTATATGTCATGCTGTAATCTGTGTAGGCAGCCAGGCCTGTGCTTTCCACACTAGAGGAAGCTGGTCCTCTCAGCTGTTTCTCACCAAAGATCCACACAGCCAGGAGAACCAAACTCTCTGACTATGGTTTTGGAACAGTGCCCATGTGAAGGGAAGAGCATTGTTGAGTGAGGTGTATACATCACATATTGTTATATGTATACAGTGTTGGTTTTCCTTTGGGTGCACCTGCAGCTCTGAGTGCAGAGGGTGCATAGCACCTAAAGCTGCTTTGTCTGGCATTTGTGCTGAGCATACAACTCCGGGTGGCAGTGCTGTGACTCACACAATTTCTTCTATTTTTGGAGCCTGTTTTTGAATGCTTTCCCCTGTGGTATATGGGTGGTTGGAGGAAACACACACATGCAGGCTTCACATACTGCAAATAGAAAGTCTGCATTTAAAGGCCTCCTATTGCTTACTTGCAGGTCCTGCCAAACTTCAACCTGCTAGTCTTGATAAACACACTCTCCTGGGGTGTTGCTCACTGGGAACAGATGGTCCCGTGGGAAACAGATGGCCTCAGAGCTGGGAACTTCCAGGAGCTTTTGTGGGAGATGGGATCCCATCCTTTACCTCAGAGGCCCATCCTAAAGGCACAGTGAGAGCATTCTCCTCTAGCGTGTTTCTCATCCCATGAGAAATCTCCTTTCATTGCCATCAGGTGTGAGTGGGAACTTGAAGCAGGGGGTTCCAGTGCACAGGCAATGTCCACCTTTCTGAAGGACACAAGAAATCTGAGGAGTGAAGAGGGAAATAGGTAAAACATATAGACTCAAAGACTATGAAGTAATGGCCTTATTCTTCAAGGAGCCTCCCAAATGGCTCCTTGCCTGCAGATAAGATGTCTTGCACTACCTAGGGTAAGATCATCACACACTTCCATCGTGACTGGAGACTGGGGTATAAATCCATTGCATTAGGTCTCTTGTGAGTTAACATGGACCCAAACAAGTCACTTTTCAATTTTCACTCTTGAATTACAGTCCCTGCTTTGCTCTAGCTTATAATCTTGGGAAGCAGAAGTACTGGATTTAACTGATCCCTTCACCATCAACAGCCATTCCTGGAAATGAATCACTGCCTCTCAGATTGTTTCCCTGATGTTTTCAAAAGAACATCTAATATCTTAAAGAGATGTCTTTTCCTTTTGTGTTTCTCTAACCTGGAGCTATTATGACTGTAGTAGCTGCTGGATTCATAACACTAGGGGCAGAAAGCCTTTCTGCACCCTGCCCAAGACACCCCTCTACTAGTTTTCTGTAGCATTTCTTGAGGGATATGGCCTAGACCCAAGAAAATTGTTAAGCTCCCAGTTCACATTTGTTCTTAATTTTCGCTTTGAGAACTGGCCCTCAGCTAGTGCAGTTTTCTCAAATCTGCAACCCTTCATTATACCAAGTTTTTGTTTGCTCCAGTCTGAAGCCCAGTCTTTCTGTGGGAGATAATCCCACACATAGGGGAATAACTGTAAAGAGATACTATAGTTGGGAAATTCTACCTCAGGATCATGTTTTGTTGTATATCATTTCCTCCCTCTGTAACACCACTCTGGGCCTCCTAACAAATGCCTCTCTCCACTTGTTTATGGATTTTCATTCTATTTCAGAAATTTGGTAAATACAGAAGCCTTTAGACAGAAAGTGTAGACTAAAAGCTGTTCTAAGCCAATGTTTCTTGCCTCTTATTTGAAAGCCCAGTGCAAATTAAATGAAACTTATATGCTTCTTGAAGCTGCCTGTGTTATTATTGGAACTGATGCACATTCACTCCAACCAATCTATTTTTGTTTGAACCACTTACTCTGTATGAAACCAAGCATAATAACTATAGTCAATATAGATATATTTGTTTTTATTTAAACTCCTAAGTGTGCTAAAAGCAAAAAATGCTTTTCTCCTTGAAAACCAATATATAACAGGCATAAAATGTATGTATCAGTCAAAGCAGGAGTGGTGGGTGGTGCAGGAGCCGCTCCTGACATTGCTGGGCTGGGGCAGCAGCTGCAGTCACAGGAGGCAAAGGCACTGACCCCATTCTTCTGCACTGTTCTTGTGTAATAATTATGTCCAGACAGAGTGGACTGGCATCATCACCAGTCCTTTATTAAAAACTTTACATGCCTTCTTTCAGTGAACTTCTCTCAAGCAGCTCTGACTCCTTTCCTCATTAGCTGCTTCACACAGCACTGGCTCCTTCTCTTACAGGCAGCTCCACACAGCATTGACTCCTTCTCCCTTCTACACGACTGGCTAACCCCCAACTTGTCCCTTACCTGGCCACCTAATGCTGTCTGTCCTTCACACAGCATCTTTTTACCTTACCTGTCCCTTGTACAACTGCATGACCCTTCCTCCTCACAGCCAGCAGCCTCTATCCTGAACTGCAGCAAACTCACAGCCTCAAACTAACTCACTCTCAATTAGCTAGCCCACTCCTTTATAACTCCCATCCTCATAAGGCAGGCAAGGCTGTCTCCACTTCCCAGTAATCAGTACAGCTGTAATTCATTGGGAAAGATTGCCTTCTGCACTATCCCTACAAACCTATCTTCCCACATTCTTGCACCAAGGGGCAGTCAGAGGGATGGCATATAATGTGTGGAGAGGGGACTGGGGAGAAGAAAGTAGAGTAGAGAGTCTTGGCAGAGGCAAGATTTCCGTGTTTTACAGCTCCTCCTACAGCTCACAGACCATCACCTGTGTTTTCCTATGCTCATGCCTGTCTTTTCTGTTAGAGGGGTCACCTCTTCTTGTGACAGCTTTAAGATGACTCTTCCACAAAGATTCAAAATCTTCAGTTTAGTTATTCTATTCCCATGCTCCTAGGCAGTCAGTGCTCATTACCAGAACCTCATTAAACACACTGAATTTTGAATGGCTTGTTTCCAATCACATAGAGTTATATCCAGCATGCCACTGGACCTGTTCTGAACTCCACAAAGAAAGATCTCAGACGATTAAGGGAATGTAGACCATTAGTTGGTGTGCAGAGCTGATTGATCCAGGAGCATCTATTCGGGCAAGACCCCAGTACCTCCCAGTTAATCCATTTAGCACTGTATTTGCATGTTTGCTGAGGCATTTCAAAGGGGCTTTATGGAAAGAAGGATTTCTCTATAATGAATGGAAACAAACAAGATCAAAAGACAGAGATAAGCAAACAGACAGGATTTCAAACCTAACCTATGTTTAAACTGAGTGGCTGTCAATATTAATAACATAAAAGCAGCAGTGAAGTGTGGCTGACACACGCCAGGTAGAGAGGCTTAGAGACATCTGAAAATCCCATCAGAAATTGCAAAGGCAAATGTAATTAGCATGTCTGGAATTGTCTTAATTCATTGGGTTCATATTGTCTTAGAAGCTGGCAAGGATCCTCTGCACATAGCTTGTGCAGGCACAACTTTGTCCTTTCCCAGTCCTTTTACCCCTTTTTGGCAGTCTATAAATGGAGGTAGGGGGTGATGCTAACACAGGATGTTCCTGCCTATGGCATAAGGCACTTTCTCAGTCTATTCAGGATTCAAGACTTGTTGAAATTGCAGACCCTACTAGTCAGTTCTGCATGCTGGAAGAATTCAGTTTTGCTCTGACTAAAGATGCAGGTCATAGGACAGAGGCATTATCAGAATGGTGTGGAGGCCTGTGGCTGGGCTTGCTGATGCTGATGTAGGCTGAGAGAGCAAAGTTGTGTGGGGGAAAGAGCAGAGAGGCCAGTGTGAGATACTGAAATGGGCAATGGCTCAAACATTTTTAAAATCACTGAGGAACTTTGCCCATTGTACCAAACTGTGCAAAGAAGCAACTGCTGATCTGTGACCACTGAAGCCACCCCCGCCAAATATGCCTCCTGGTGGGAATTTGGACCACGATTTAAGCCACCTGATAGGACAAATAAACAAGGCTAGGGGAGGAGAATATGTCCACAAGGAAAGCCAAACTCGGCAGCTGTGCTGAAAATCAGCTCTGGCTAGATTTGGCTGGGGGGGCCACAGCCCACCAATGTATTTACTGAGGCTGGATTTGCATACTCTTATTCCCTCAGCTGAGGGAGAAGAGGAGAGTTTTTGGGTGTGTGTTGGTGTAACCTCTGGTCAGGATAAGACAGAAGGGCTGAACACACACTATCAGAGGCTACAAGCCAGATAAGAAGGAGACCCTGTGGAGAATTCTCCCTTGCACAAATGGGCTCAGTTTTAAAACTCCCTGCACTGCCCCTGGAAAGGTCACATTCACACAGGACATTCACGTGAGAGGCAGCTGTCGTGCTTTAAAAGGTGTCATAAACCATCAAAGACCCCCAAAGTGTCCCCAGACTCATTTCTGAGGCATTCCACCAGAGGACTACACATGATCCAAAGTGTTGCAACAGATCCAGAGTTGGTTGCAAAAGACAGTGTAAAAATCCTGCCTGCAAGGTAAGTGTTGGGGCATTCCCACATATATCTGAACTACAATAATCCATAGAACTCTGTGTTTTGTGGGACCCCTACCAGTGAGAAAACTGGACAAGAGGACCAACATGATGCCACTGGGCCCACAGAGTCATGGTATCTTTTTACTTCTTAATCTGTCTCTCTCTCACTCTCTTTCTCCCCTTCCCCCCCTTTTCTATTTCTTTCTGTCTTTCTACCCCACATTTACTGTTAAATAAAATCCTTACTGTTGACTTCAGCATGTGGTCTTTTTTGCTCTTTAATTTGGGCAGAGGCACCTCTGTAATAATTTCAAAAATTGGATCTTAGCAGCAAGTGATGCCTTTGGTCAAAACCAAGGGGTGGTTGAACTGACTGTGTATGTGCAGTGCCTTTGTAGGACCAGACCCAAATGCAGATACAGTACAATGAGGAGTACAAAACCAGCAGGTAGAGGGACAGATTGGAGAAATCAGGTATGAAGGAAATGCAGGAGCTGAAACTGCAGTTCAATGTGTCTACAAGTGCACATTTAGCAGGCAGTGGCTGATGACAACATAGAGATTTGGGGGCTCCACAGTAAATTTCCAAAGCCATTTGCTCAACAGATTAGTGTGTAACCCAGGAAATCAGTAGCCAAAAGGTGTGGTTTATGTTGAAGCTGCCAAACGGGTACAAAATCACAGTAAATAAATGCAGAATGACTACACTCTCATGTCTAAATAAACACATCTGGTGGAACTGTGGAAGGGCTACAGTGCACTCAGCTACATTTTTTTGATGGGACTTTGGCAATGGAAGGAGAGCCTCTGCTGGAATATTTGGCAGGATTTGAAGCAATGTTGGTGGGAGTACCTTGTGAGCTCAGGGTGCAGAGCAGGCTGCTTTTAGTGTCAATCAGGGCACTGGCCCTATACAGGGTGGGTCAGCACCACAAGTGTCAGCTCTAAAGAGACATGATTTGATTTAATGAACTCATCCAGGCAACTAAAGGGTTAATATGATTCCTAAAATACAAACACTACAAGGAAATCTATTAACTGTGACTAAAATAAAAGCCTAGCTGGAAGTGAATCACAGACCTAGCTGTCACAGAGCAGTGGTTTCTGGCTGCTAAGTCATGAGCACAGTACACAGAACACAAGTGAATGGGCATAACTAACCCCAAGACTCCTGACTAGTTCTGAAGAATATCTGCTATTTCTAGTTAGGTTTATGTGTCAGTGCTGGCACTGCTGACACCATTTCTTTACAGAGCTGGTAAAGAAAAGGTGTGACAGCATTGCAACACCAAGCCAGGTGGAGAAGCAAGGTGAGTGAATAGCACAGTTTGGAGGAGAAGGGAGAAGACAGCTGTGATAATAGCTGAAGTAGATTAAAGGGGCTGAGCAGGTCATGCAAACAGATACAGAGCATTGCTTGATTTCTAAATGAATCCCAGCTGTAGAAATGCTATTCTTGAGCTAACAGGTTGCTGCTGTAGCCTGGATCCACAGTCGAGGGCTAGCGAGAGCAGTGGGCAAAACCAGATTTTCTGTGAAATACCTGTCTGGAGGTCAAGACAAGCTCTGGGTGAGTAAGGCTGGACAGAATGAGGCTGGAATCAAAAAAAGAAAATGGGATGATAGTAAGAGACTACAGGCCATCTTTCTAGGTAGTGTCTTGGTTTGAATTGTCTATGGCCACACTGGCATTGAAATATCAAGTGAGCTGCTGCTCTTGCTTCCCTGGGGGAATGGTCAGAGCTGAAATAACTCAGCAGCCCTGGGCTGGTGGATTTGTTTTTATTTCAAAACATAATGATATTATTTCTCTCCTCCTACTGCCCTTTTTTTCCCAAGTGTTTAGAATTGGTATTTGTGCTATAACTAGGTCAGGGAATCTAAGTAGGTCAGGGTGACTCTCTAAACGTGGCAGATCTAGAAGCAAAGCTGGACAGGGAAGACCTGACTGTGTGTATAAACAAAAGGTGGCAAGCTGGGCCTAGTGGGAGGGATGATCCCTCAGGAAAGTGGTGAGAGCTGAGAAATACCTGTGTGGGAACTGAGAAAGGAAAGTGAGGTGTGGGGCAGGGAACAGGGTCTGAGGGAGCAAGAAGGTTTGGGCATGGAGGACAAGCTGATGGAGGAGTAAGGAAGAGAATGGGATTACAGCTGTAGATGTGAGGAGAGCAGAGAAAGGGTGAAAGGGTTAGAGGGGAGTCCTCTAAGACTGAGGAGGGAAAGAGCAAGAGATGTGTAGGTGGGAGTAGCTTAGAAGGACTGGGAATGGGGTTGCATGGAGAATAGAAAGTGGCAAAACAGGGGGAAAAGGCTTAAAGAGTGAAGTGTATCTGGGAGGGAAAGAGTGTGAAGGGCACAACAGGGATGATGTTTTTAACTAGAGAGTAGAAAAAGAGAGATCAGGGAGAGAAGAATGTGGTACTCAGGTAGTGTGAAGCTGCCAATCTCAGCAAAGGTGTGGTGAAGCTGCCTTTGTGACTTTCCCTCCTCTCTGGGAAGGGTGAACATGCTGAAGGTAAAATTACAGAAGAGAAGGGGCCTATGACTGTGCTTGTGCTTCTCAGTTGCACCTCATTCTGCAGGGGCATTGCTGACTTCGATGTCAAAGCTCTGATTCCCATCCAAGGTTTGGTGTTCTTCCGCTGGAGTCATCAAAATTTGCTTCCCTCAGACGCAAAGATGATGAAGTTGCAGCAATGGGAAGAGATGTTTACATCAAAGGGAGAAACCCCCAGGGTTTGAAAGTTAGTAATTTTTATGTGTCTAATTTTGTCTTAGTCACCCAATGCCTTGCATGTTTGGGGTTGCCAGGTTGAAAATGATGCACGTGACCCTGTGGGACCCCTCCAACTATTGTTCCATGAAAATGTGGAGACTTCATTTCCCCATCTGCAGCATTTCCCTCCTTCTTTTATCACATTATCATTATCAAATCTGTGCCTCCATGCTGTGTCTACTGTGGGGTCTGCTCCACACATTTGGGAATACTTCTTTCTGAACAGAGTAGGACACTGCATTGCACAGTACCTTGTGGTCTCTTGGGCAGCTTATGTCTGCATTCAGCCCAGCTCCCACAGTTCCTCTCCTGGTAATGGTCATGCTGCCCCATTGTGGTATGTGTAGTGTTGCTCAGAGGACAGAGTGGCAGCCTGCAGGGGGAATTGTCCTGTTTTACTGTTATTGTCAGCTCTGGCTGTAAGATCCACTGGGTAGTGTTGGCAGTGGGGCACCAGAGCTGTTATCTGAGGCTGTACAGAGATCTGTTGTACCTGGTCCTTACTCCCATAGTTGCCCTATTAATACTGAAAGTAACTTTAGTTTTTCTCTTCCATGGAAGTTATTAGTCCTGACTTAGCTGCTGCTCAAGTTTTATGGAGTTTAGCTTTTTCTATTTGTTTTGGATAGCTATTACATGGCACCCTACTGAAATTTGCCTCGTAGGGCTAAAAGCCCTGGTTTTGGAAGAGAAAGAAGTACAGAAAAAGAAATATTTGTGAAGGAGGGGGTGAGTCTCCTAGTGATACCAGCCTGGTGAGCCTTCCCTTTTTCATTAGCAGAGATGCTGGCTGTGAAGGGGGTGTGCAGCTTTGGTTCTAGCAGCCAAATCCACTGATCAGCTTTGGGCCATTGGCAGTTCTGGGAGTATTAGATCTATAAAGTTATCTCTGCATAGGCACTGCAAACAGATGTAATCAGTTGGAATCAGTGGGCAGTGGTTAGATAGACCTGATAGGGATACAGTGTTGTATTGCTGAGATATTAATAAGAAATGTTTGAAATTATTCTTATGTACCAGCATATGTATCCTCCAAGAACAGGGCAAGAAACTCTTTAGGATATTAAGTTTTTTTGTTGATTGTTTGGTTTTTTTTTAAAACCAAAATAGCTATATGAATGCAAGAGCTGACAGAGCAGCGGCATTTACTCTCCACCAGCAGTAGAGCAGATTTGTCTATGGACACTCTGCAATATTCCCATAGGAGCAGAGGGTAAAGTTGCGTTCTTATACAGAACAGTTGGATGTTCTTTAGGGTGAATTAAGCCTTTGGATAGTCCTAACTTGTTGTAATTCCAAAGGTGTAATTTGATGATATCCCATAGTGACCAGCTTAAGAGTATTAAGCAAGAACTTAAATAAAGTTGAGAAACATAAAAACATGTTTGGTTGTTTTTTTCCCCCAGTTATTTCAGAGTTTTTCTTCATGGTGAAATTTCTCCTCAGTACTTTAATTTACCAGAAAAAATGGAGTACAGTTATTAACTCCCTTTGGGCTATAATTTATAGCCATTTGATCTTTTTCTTTACTCCAAATACTACTTCTGACCATGACTACTTATATTACTTTTAAAAAATGCAAAACAAATATGAACTTATTTTGATGGTGAAATGTGCCTTGAAAGAAAATATTATAGTTAGAATATTTCCAAATATTTTATTTGATGAAACACCATGGAATTACATGGAAACTAGACTGCAGTATGAAAAGCTGAGTTGTCCAAGTGAAGCAGGGAATTAATGTCACAACTTTGTAATTACGTTTTTTGAATGCAAAACCAAATTTTGCGAAATCAGTAGCAACTCTTCAGAGCTGTGATGACAGCATCTGATTTGTTATTATTACCCCAAATATTATTATTATTGTCACAGTTAAGCTTTACCCACCTGCTTTCTTCTGTATGCACATTGAGAACAAAGGCCATTCTGGGACTTCACAGAGAGTTTAGACAGCACCAAAGCAGTGTAGCAACGTGCATTAGACATGAGGAGGAGTCGCCACAGAGATAAGGCAAACACCTGGGATTAGTGATGAGCGGAGTCACTAGAATCCATTGTGGTACTGATACCCCTTAAAAAGGAGCAGTAAGTCTTGAAGAATTACAGAATACTGTTATGCCTTGCCTGGTGGTTATGAAATCCAAGATGGGGCTGGTATCCAGCTGGTTCAGGTCTCCACTTGAATGAGTTTCTTCCTGTCTCAGCTCTCCACATTTTTTTTAATGTGCTCCTCTCTTAGTACTTTCAAAAGTACCTCCCTGCCCTGCCACCCAGTGTCACTTCCATAACAGCTCAGCTCTGTGCTGCTTCCCAGGCATTTCCTCATACCTTGCTGGTATGAGGAAAGCCTCCTTTCTTAAGCAGACTTTATGGTTTACAGAAACCCTACATTTCCCCTGCAGAGACAATGTTGTGTCATTCCTAGCTTCAAAATGCAGCAGATGGAGGACCCACATACTAGTTAAGATCATAGAAAGGTTTGGCTCAGAAGGGGCCTCAAAGATCATCTCATTCCAACCCCCTGCCATGGGCAGAGGTGCCTTGCAATAAATCACATTGCTCAAAGTCCTGTCCCCACCTGGCCTTGAACACTTCCACTCATGGGACATCCACAACTTCTCCGGGCAACCTGTTCCAGTGCCTCATTTCCTTTTGAAAGCCTGAGAGTTAAAAGCTTTTTAGGGAGAGATATGAAGGAAACCTGTTAAACATATGGGGAGAAATCTGATCACATATGTCTGCTGGAAGCATCTGCATATTAAAGAAGAGAAGGAAGGTTAAAAGAGTGTGTTTAGCAGAAGTAAGATGTGAAGGTGCAGATAAATAGTTATTAAACTATTGACACTACCTGTAGCACTACCAAAATCTATCTGTTAACAAGTCTTATGTTAAATTACAAAGATAACTCTGTGGTTGCATTTTATGATTTCTAGACATTAAATATGGTGTTGATGCCAGCTTTTGCCCTGGACTAGCAGTATGCCCAAGAGAAGGCTATAGAGGCATATTTGCCTTATACAAGATGTTGAAAAGGCCTTTCATAACTTTTCAGGTAGATTCTGTGTTGTTTTCCTCTTTGCTTAATCTTTGATACCACATTCTTTGAAGTGTATCCAATTCTTCCTACAGATAAACTACATGCAAGATGTGCCAGTAGCACTGACATACACATTCCTACAGAGGGTCTTGTGGTATGCTGGGAACCTGATCTTCACTGTGCCATTAGGGCAGAAAGATTTTGTGTTCTGGGCCTTGACCTGCAGCTCTGGAGATCTGCATTTAATTTTCAGTTCTGCCACATACTTCCCAAGTGACCTTGTGCGAGTCATTTATTCTCTCAGCATTTAATTATCACCCTTTTGCAGATGAGAAGTTGACACTTCTCTGCCTTCCAGAGAGTAATGTGAGGATAAATTCATCAACCTTCATGTTCTGCTGTGAACAATGGGAGTTCACTGAGGCAAAGCAAAGTCCAATAAGGAGATGAGGCAGCATAGGGAGCCAAAGCAAGGATGAAGCCCATTTTAACTAGCTGGAGAGCTGTCCTGTATGAAGAGAGTGTATGATGTCTTGCAGGGATTTACATCAATCCTCTGAGTGTGCAGTGCTATGACCTCAGTATCCTAGCTATCATTATAGTGACAAACTGGAGGGTGGAGGAACACGAGGTTCCTAGGTCTCTTTTAGTAAGTAGTCATCAGATGGCTCATTTGCTTATGTCACTTTTTTGTGATGCTCCTGCCTTTTCATTGCTGTAGCTAGTCTGAGTCAAGCATGGAAAATGGTCATTTACTGAGATTACAGAATGTGGGTTGTATCACAAATAGGAGGAAAAGGTGCAAAGCATAAAAATGCTCTCTTGGAGAGAAAATGTTCCATGCCAGTCTGTGTTGTCATTGTGATTTATTGTTCTAGAACAGTAGAACATTTCTATTCTCACTGCCGAAGGACTTCAACTGTATGGGACGTTTCCAGCGTTCCCTGAGGAGATGGCTTTCATTTTTACAGGGGACAGCTGTAGGTCTGGATCATGTAAACATATGTCTTGACCTTGGAGTGAAGTTATTAAAGCAGTAGGTGCAATTCAGAGGAGTAGAATTGCTTCTGAGGTGTTGGAGTCAGCTACCTACGTATCTCTTGACTGTGGTTAGTCACTAAGTGCATGCCATAGACACTTAGCAGTCCAGAGAGTGCCTCCCTTGTCTGGTTTTGGTTGGAAACTTCCAAGACTTCCAAGCAGAGGACTAGCTGCATCTTCCTTTGTAGCTGTTCCTGCAAGTAATTCAAACTTGTTGGCTGGTATTTTGCAGCTGTTGCTCTACCAATGTTCAGAAGGGTGGATTTCAAGTGCCCTTCTCATCTTGCTCCTTCAAGAGCAGGTGAGCATTGAGCATCCTTCTGTGTAGCCAGAGCATGAACTCAACCTAGAAGTCATTTGGGATGCCAAGTTACATATGGCAGTTGGCCTCTTTTCAGGCATGGATGAAGGCAATTGCTTGCCCCCAGTATAGCAAAATACTTTCAGACAGCTCTGGTCTAATTTTTGGTTTATCTTCCACAGCTTTTATTAAAGCTAAATGGAGCTTCAGGTTTTTAGCACTTTGGAATGTCATGTTACAAGACAGACCTCTTCTCTGTTAATGGAGGTTACTGACTGTGTAGATGGAAAACATTTATAAGAGCTAGACTTCATTATTTTTATTTTTTTTTCAGGTACTGAAAATCTGCATTTCCCACTTGCTGCTTGATATTAGATTTAAAAAAAAAAAGAAGAAGAAAAAGCATTGGTAATTGATTTAACTTCAGAATTAAGTTCTCTTGTTTTGGAGCTTCCAGGAAATACAGATAGTCTGTTTGGATGTGTGCATTTTGAGAACTTTTGGAAGACTTCTGCCTGTGAATCTCTCGGTTTTATAAGATGATACTGTATCTTGGCTAGCAGGGTCCAACATGCCAACTAAAAAAAAGAAAATAGAGATGTGAGGGACCAGATTTTTGAATATTCAAATGGCTAATGGTAATCTCTTTCAGTTTGAATAAGGTGCTTGTATATCTTTAGCATGTAAGATCTAGTTGGGGGGGCAAGTTCATGAGGGTCAGTTTTTTTGGTTTTTTGGGTTTTGGCTTGTTTGGTTTTGGTTTGTTTTTGCTTTGTTTGTTTGTTTGGGTTTTGTGTATGTGTGTGTGTGTGGGGGGGTGTTTTGTTTCCTTTCTGTCCCAATGGCATTTAAAAATCTCTTTCCCAGCATTTCTAATGTTAGGAAGAATTCTAGGAAAATCAAGCAGCCTGTGAGAAGTAGATGCTGCCTTTGCTGCATCTTCATCCTGGCTTCTCTGGAGTAATGTTGTAGGAGTATAAAACATGTTCCCTGTTAGGAAAAAATGTGCTGTAAAGAAGGAAGTCTAAGTAAATACACAATAAAGAGATGTATAAAAGTGTCTTTAAGAGACAATTCATGGCTCTGTTAGTATCACTAGGAGATTTTTGTGGGGGTTTTTAAATGCCCTTGCTGTAGTACAGGGAATGGCTCTAATGCCAAACTTTAAACCCCATGCTGAAAACGAACAGCCAGCATGTTCTCAGTCTTTTCAACATCTGTTAAATAAGGCAGTATAAAGAGCTGTGCTGTGGATATTAGAGGCTTGGCACACTCCTAGTATAGCTGTCACTGGGAAAAGGTATTTCTAAAATGTGCTATGGAGCAAATATGGTATTGCTGCTAATAGTGAAGCAGCCCCAGCAAAATGCCTTTGGAACTCACATGAAGTATGATAATACAACAAGACCTTTCATCAAAAAATTGCAGGGTGGGGAATGAACAAAACCTTCCTCTTCCTGCAGTGTGTCAGATCATATGGGTGGGTACAGCTGATACTTAGGCACACATAACAAAACTTGGCAACAGGAAGTGAAGGGAAGTCACATGCTTAGCAGAAACTTCAAGGGCACACTCAGGAGATGGAATGTAATTACTCAGTTTGGATTTTAGCCATGACAGTGAGTTAACCCTCAGAGCAAGTATGGTTTTACTTATCTCTTCCCCATCCTGAGAGTTCTGAAGATTAGAGGAAGGCACTTAGGACCCTTTATTTAATTTTTTTTAATAAAGTTTTTCTATTACTTGCATTCTTATAATAGCTGAGCCTTAAGACATGAATTAATTTAGTCTAATATATATCTGTGACTCTGAGAAGTATTTTCTCAGCTGTCTTTTCACACCTAGAAATGGTCCCTGAGAGAAGTATAAGATTGGGGCAGTTTGGTTTGTTCTTTGCATTGGGGACTACAGTTTTTGTTGCTGTCCTTTTTCACGAGGGAAGGCCATAAATATCCAGGTTAGAAAACAATGAGTAATTTAATGAGTCCTAAAAGACCTAGTGGAAAACAGGGCATTTCCCCTCACTGCTGTCCTTACTCATGATGAGTGAAGAACAAGGGGCCAATCACTGTATATTTCATGAACAAAATATCAAGTTTGTTCCTGTAGAGTGTATTGCATGTTAGGCAGCTGGCCTGCCCCCTCTTCCTTCTGGCTGACAGCAGGATTCTCTGATCAGGTAAGGTTTCCTGTTATGTGAGCCCTACCAGTGGAGTGCAGATGGAAAGTGTGTGCTCGCTTTCATTAAAGTGTTGCTTTTTATGAAAGAGATGAGATGTTGTGCTGGTTTGGGCTGGAGTAAATTTTCTTCACAGTGGCTGGTATGGGGCTGTGTTTTGGATTTGTGCTGAACACACGGTTGATAATAGAGGGATGTTTTTGATAATAGAGAGATGTTTTTGTTATTGCTGAGCAGAGCTTACACAGAGCCAAGGCCTTTTCTGCTTTCTGTACTGCTAAGCTGGTGAGGAAGCAGGGGATATTGGGAGGAGACACAGCCAGGATGGGTGACCCCAAGTGCCCAAAGGGATATTCCAGACCATGTGGTAATCATGCTCAGTATAGAAAGTGGGGAGAAGCAGGAGGAGGAGAGAGGCGTTTGGAGTGATGGTGTTTGTCTTCCCAAGTCACCATTATGTGTGATGGGGCCCTGCTCTCCTGGAGACAGCTGAACGCCTGCCTGCCATGGGAAGCAGGGAACCAATTCCTTGTTTTGCTTTGCTTACATGTGTGGCTTTTGTTTTACCTACTTAAACTGTCTTTATCTCAACACATGAGTTTTTCAGCTTTTACCATTCTGATTCTCTGCCCAATCCTGCTGGTGGGGCAGTAAGTGGCTGTGTGGTGCCTGGTTGCTGGCTGGGGTTAAACCATAAGAAATGTGTTTTCCCCCAGTTTTTTAGACTATTTCCTGCAGAACAGCTGCATAGTGCTCTGAGGCTTGCTGCTGGCCAAGGCCCCTGTCAGCATAGAAATAACTAGGTAGGTGGTGACCCAGAATAAGAAGATAAAGGCAGGTAAACTGCAGACAGATTACCCTCCAAATAATATTTAATTTATTTATTTTGTAATCCATAGTCTGTAGCTATTCCTCCTGCCTTTCCCTATCATAGATGAGTGACGGACTGCTTTAAGTCAGATCATGCTTCAGGGTGCAGAAATCTAAGTTCAGAGTTCTCCACACAGGACTTTTGAACACAGAAAGGTTTAGACCCATTGCACATACAGACCTCTCTGTGACTTAAGCATAAGGAAAAATGCTCATACTGTGAAGTCTGGTGAGGTCACAGATCAGTTGTGACCCGAGCTGCCTCTCATCAGGAAGCCATCAGGCCAGTAAGCAAGGGCAACAGAATCTAAACTAGAAGCTCAGGTTTGTGTGTTGAAATAGTCCAAGGACACGCTGCAATGACTGGCAGTGCAGCCGTGCAGCACAGCCCGCCTCTCACGTCGAGCAAGTTCCGTTCGCGGGCAGGGCGCAGGTGAGAGCCCGCCGGGGCAGGGGCGGCCAAAGGGAAGGCGCAGGTGAGAGCCCGCCNCGCGCCGAGGGGGAGGGCGCAGGTGAGAGCCCGCGGGGGCAGGGGCGGCCAAAGGGAAGGCGCAGGTGAGAGCCCGCCCGGGCAGGGGCGGCCAAAGGGAGGGCGCAGGTGAGAGCCCGCCGGGGCAGGGGCGGCCAAGGGCAGGGCACAGGTGAGAGCCCGTCCGGGCAGGGGCGGCCAAAGGGAAGGCGCAGGTGAGCGCCCGCCCGGGCAGGGGCGGCCAAAGGGAAGGCGCAGGTGAGCGCCCGCCCGGGCAGGGGCGGCCAAAGGGAAGGCGCAGGTGAGCGCCCGCCCGGGCAGGGGCGGCCAAAGGGAAGGCGCAGGTGAGCGCCCGCCCGGGCAGGGGCGGCCAAAGGGAAGGCGCAGGTGAGCGCCCGCCCGGGCAGGGGCGGCCAAAGGGAAGGCGCAGGTGAGCGCCCGCCCGGGCAGGGGCGGCCAAAGGGAAGGCGCAGGTGAGCGCCCGCCCGGGCAGGGGCGGCTGCGGCGGGGGCAGCACCCGCGGGTTTCAGCACCCTGGAGAGCGGCACCGGCCGCGGGCATCGCGGCGCGATCGCCCTCACGCCGCCGCGGGATAACGAGCGGGTTATTTCAAGCCACTTGCTGCTTTTATAAAGTCTTTGCATGCCAAACACTTCCCAAACACTCACTGGTCTGAAGAGAATTGTAAAAAAAAAAAAAATCGAAGTTTTTTCACAAGAGCACTCAGCAAA
The DNA here is from genome assembly GCA_013400855.1 of Buphagus erythrorhynchus. Classification (NCBI taxonomy): domain Eukaryota; kingdom Metazoa; phylum Chordata; class Aves; order Passeriformes; family Sturnidae; genus Buphagus; species Buphagus erythrorhynchus. The sequence goes on from VZTT01061963.1 coordinate 103,554, forward strand.
ATGGCAGGTTTAACAGTCTGTACTTGGGCAGCACTTTTCATGCAAGGGTTTCCACGCACTTTGTGAATATTAATGAAGTCAACTGCAAAATCAATCATCCCTTTATAACGTAGGTAGGCTTCATTATCCTTGTCTAGTTGGGGAAACTGAGGCAAGCAAGGAAAATGTGGTTTGTCTCAGCCAATACTGAACCCGAGAAACAAAAATTATGACCTTTATGCTCCCACTAGCACAAAACTATACAGCTTCTACAGCCTTTCCTGTTTTGGTTTTAAGAGATATATTTCCTTCTTCAAACTACCGTTCTTCACTTAACTGATCTAGATTGCCAAGCTCAGGGCCGATGATTTTTCAGCTAGCCTAATGATAGCAATTCTCACCTACTGCCCTTCTGTTTCTTAAGGATTGCTGCTGTTTTCAAACAGAAAGAGAGTCACTAGCCTTATTTCAAATGCACACTGGTACATGTGTGGTGCTGGGTTTGCTATTCCTGAAAATGTTATTTTGAAGCAAAAACTTGCCCCTTTGATGCTTAGAAATAGATAAATATGTGTGCTACTTTGCACTCAATTGTCAGGCATGTACCATGGTGTTTTGTTGTTTCCCTGGACAGGTGGAGACAGAGCAGTTAGGCACTGACGGCTTCTGTCTGGTAAGCTGGCTCTTGATTGACTGATTAGCTTCTTTGTATGGCAGGCACTTCTCTCAGCTCTGTCATTAAAGATGCATCATAGCCCCTTGCAAGAGCGTTCTTGGTTTTTTTTTCCTGACACAGAGAGAGAAGGAAAGAATAATTCTGAATGTTTTACAGTAGGGAAACTTTTGTTAATATGGAAGGCCTTTAAAGATGGGATTTAGCCAGATTTCTGTCTTCAAAAATTTGAAAAAAAACCCTAAAAAAATTACTGTCAGAGCAGTAACTCATCTATCTCAAGATTTTTCATGTACAGCCTACCATTATTTTTTTTATAGTAGGTATCTTTAGTGCTAAAGAGTTTACCTTTGTAAAAGATATGGGAGGTGGCTGGAGAGGGGCTTTTCATTTTAAAATTGGATAAGATGAAGTATGGAGAAGTAGACTGGCTTATAGACATGGCTGCAGGTTTCTGGACTGTCAACTTCCATCTCTCATTTCAACTTGACACCAAACTATGGTTTCTTCCAGAGGTAGGAGACAAGACCTGGGAGATGACCCCAATTCTCTGTCAGTGCTGGTATCTGATGTAGCTTCTTTCCTTTTTGCTGTTGATAATGCTATCATAATAATGCTTGATAATGAAAGTCCCTTATCTAATATGTTTTCTGCCTGGAGAAGTGATACTGCTATATGTAAGTGTGAACTTAAATTGATATGCTGGTATAAATTCATTGTTTCTATATGAGATAACTTTTCACAAGTCAGCTTGCATCACTTTGGAGGGAGCTTAAACCAAGGAAAACAAGAAAAGGCACCTCCTATTCTGCAGCAAGCATTTACATGGGGGATTGTAACACTTCCTTTTTTAACAAGATTTCTGAAGTTACACTTATATGCCCAGTAAAACTCTATCTTGCACAAAACATAGAATTAATTTACTTCTGATGCAGCAACACTTTTTGCATGATTCTTGCAGATATTGTGATGAACTCAGAGATGACATGACCCTTTCTGCAGTGGTGATCAGTAAAACCATAAGCAGATTGAGCTATAGTTCTCAGATTGTGCCTGGCAAAAAGGGATAAGATAATCAATGTCTTCTGTCTGCCGGCCAGTATCTCAACAGTCAGCTGTGGTTTGTAGCTGGATGGGGTAGGATGGAGTAGTCTGTTATGAATTTGTGCATGGGGTGATCATAAGCATGCTGCATATGATCACTGTGACTCCTTGCATCTAGTGGAGCACAGTATTCTCCAGACACTGCAGTTCATCTTTGACTGACACTTGCCTGTGTCTGGGTTATGACAGTCCCATTGACTTAACCCCTGGAGCCTCTTGCTGAGACAGCACTGGGCAAAGCAAATCTTTGTTAATTAGAGCCTTTTGAAAACCTTCTTGTTTATTATGATGGTAATATGAAATATAGCAACTGCAGACACGGTGGGTCTTTTGACTATTTCTTCCTTCAGTTGAAGGATTAGTTCTATAGAAGGATACTGTCTTCTGTGTACCCAAGGCCAATGCTGAGGTACTGCCTCCTCATTTAACCAGGTACACCAACTATTTTATTCCAGTTCAAATCCTGATCCTAGATCTGATGGGTAGAAAGCTTCAGTGCCTCCAGCTCTGAGTATAGGTATCCAAAGAACATTTTGCCTAGCAGGAATCTGCTTGTTAGAGAAATGTAATGGTCATTTCATAAGAAGCCTGCATAAGGATTCATGTATCTTTCTGTGTGATGTGAATCAGGTCTATGAAGGCATTGACACATCAACATATGGATTTTCGTTGGCTTCTACATATGGTCTAAATCTAGGAGATTTGTAGGTCATTGAAGTTGTGTTTTAAGATCATAGAAGAAGTCCTGTCTCTTTAGAGGACTACAGAGTTCTCCATTGAGAGCTAGATGTAGCATAGGTCCATCCTGGGATGTAGTGTTGTCTGGTTTAGTAGGAATGTGAAGAACTGAGTAAAATAATAATTCATCGGAGCTTAACAATGTCTCACTTTTAATTGTAAGTCTTGTTGACTGGCTTCTAAGAATGTTTTATTAAGTCATCTTCAGTCAGGAGTATATTGATGACAATGGACTGTTATCAAGCTGTATTTGTGGTGGTGTGAGAGGTACACTGTGGGAGGGCTGAGAAGGCCACTCTATTTTTAGGATATAAAATTGCAGTGCAAGGAGGAATGGATGGCACCTTGCTGTGAAATAATATAATTCAAACCCGTTGCTGTACAGTACTGCCTTCTGAATGGGCAGTGACATGGCAGCCTCGTCTAAAGGCAGCTGCCCAACCTTTCCTCAACCATGTTCAATGCAGAGTTTCAGCTCTGTTAGGAATTGTTTGCACGCAACAGATCTCATTCTCTCTCAGTTGCATTAGTGCAGTGCCTGTCAACTTGGGGAGGAAAGACAAACCTGTTAACAGGAGCTTTTGCTTGTTTACTGTGTATTTACATATACCCTTCAGTCTTTTTTTCCCCTAAAATTTAAATAGTTGATGTCAGTTCATTTATTTTTATGAAAATTTTTTTTTTTTTCATTCCAGAAACAGAAAGCAATGTAGATGCCAGAATCATGAGGGCATCTGTTCTCTTTGAGTGTTTTCCCCCACATTCACTTCCAGCCCATATACAGAGCATACATGACTCTGTTTTTGGGTTCTCCTCTGTTCTCTTTCAGCTGCCTGTGTCATCCATTACAATGTGCCGATCTGGGTGTTATGCCAAAGACAGATCATCTATGAGGTCTTAAACACTTCTAAATGATAAATAAAGGCCTTTGCATGCAGTTGATTCCCAAGGGTCAAAGCCGCTGTTCCGTGAGGTGTGCCCTCCGAGAAGACTGTTCCTTTTTCCTTAAAGTGCAAAATACCATAATGCAGATTAATCATGAATCTGTTACTTTGGAGGTGTAATATAGAAACCAATGCTTTGTTTTCTCTTGTGAAATGCCATCTGCCCTTCCCCGTGTGGGTTTTTTTCCCTTAGTAAGAAGATGATGTTATACTGCCTTTCAATGCCTTCATATCGGGTCATGTCTCAGAGACTTCAAAAGGGTCTAGGAGTACTCACTTCCAGAACTAAGTCACTTCTTCTGGGTGTCATGGATTGTGTTTATTCTAGATCTCTTTATACTTACCACTACAAGTTCAGGTCTAATTTGGTTGCTAGAATAAAGGAATGACTCCACTGAGACCTGTAGTCAGTAGTCACAGCTAGTTTTGCTAGGAGCCTTACAATGATTTCAAGGAAAGGAGGAGCAAAAACCTACATCAGGAAAAGGAAGCATAGAAGTTGGGCCATTAAACCATAATAGACTATCTTGAATTTAATTTGAGCAGGAAATATATAGATATAATGGTCCTCTGTTATGTCAATGGTGAAATTTATGAGGCTCTCAAAGGTCATCAGAAGTGGGAGGTAGTGAGTGTTATATGGCATAGGAGAGTTTAAGTGAGGTGACAATGACACCAACAAATACATCATGGGGAATAATCTTGTTCTGATAGTTCTTCCATTCCACTCACAATCACCTTACCTTTCTCACTTCTAAGTCTCATGTGGGTACAACATTTTGAAGTGCTGAGAACATCTATCAATATCCATCAAAGTCCGTGACAACTAAAGACATGGATTATTCTGCTGTGAATGGTATTTCTTCTCTAGGTTTGAAGCATCCCTCTCTGTTTTCTGCTTCAAACACAGCTCACTTTTCTGCATGTTTCAGCACTCTACATATTTTGCTTGCCTCACTCTCTGCTTCACAGCTGCTGCATTAAGTCCATCCGTGGACACTTAAAAGATGCTATGGAAATGTATTGCTTGCCTTCAGCAATAGCAGTGGTTGGCCAGCACATTGCTCCCCTAGCCCATCAGCCCCAGCACTGTGGTGCTTGTGTTTGCTGGACTGTTCCTTCTGAGTGTATGGAGGTGAACACATGTTCAGTATTAATCTTCATTTCAATGAAGTTGTTTTAGTTCATGCTTTATTGCAGCGCTTTGTAATAATGCATCTGTAATGGCAGCCCTTGGGGCAGCAGTTGCATGTGGCAGGCTGAGTGCCTGAACTGCTCCTGAGAATGACTCCAATCATACAGAATGAGGCACTCCCTGGTGCACCATCTGAATTTATAATACCAATTTATATAGTGCCCTAAAGCAAGGTTTGTATTTGCTCTGGGACACAGGGGCCAGGCTATAGAAGGAGAACTGCACTCCATTTTTTTTTTTCTGTCCCTTTTTTTGAATATATGCATTTGTCTAGCTTTTCAATTTGCCTGTCTTAAAGCCTAGACTGAGCCCAGGAAATGCAAGAATATGCCTTAATACAGAGTGATGGGTGCAGAACCTGTAACTGGGCGACCCAGGCCTGCTGCCAGCCTCGCAGCATTGGTTAAACCTTTCACCAGGTGTGGAGGGGAGACATGCAGGAGAGCACAGCCCTGCAAGCAGTGCAGGGCAGAGTCCTGGCTGCTAGTTCGTTATGGACCTCCTTGTGTGCCTGGGAGTCAGTGTTGGCTTAACCTCCTTTGGGAAAAGACGTGATGAGACCCAAGGTGGTAAGGGCTGGATTTTCCTAGATAGGTACTTAGTTGGATTTTCAGAAAGTGCTTAAGTAGCATGGATACCTAATGCCTATTAATTTTGAAAAAGAGGCATATAGTGCTTTAAAGGTCAAAAGTAATGCTTTAGGGTTGCCCTGGAGATATGCCATGCCTATCACCAAACAGAAGCTAAAAGGCTTTTGTCAAAAATAGTATTTGTTAAGTGAGAAGAAGGTATGCTTTGCTCTTTTTGGCTCCTTAAAGGATTTTGTTGAAGCTACAAAATTCCCACTCCCCACTGTTTTATAGCAGCAGGAAGAGAATTTTCCCCCCTTGCCCTGTTTAATTGGATTCCTATTTGAGGTGTCTCATCTCACCTTAAATCTTCACATTATAGATTCATGCCAAAAAAAGACATTTATTGGCATCTGATTATGAATGAGAAGTACTTCCCCCTATGGATAGAATGATGTTTGAGGGCACAGTGTTCATCTGGCATGTGAGCAGAGAAAACAACAGTTGTTCCATTTTTATCATGTTTATCCAAAATAAGGCATAAGGTTTTAAAATGAGATAACTGAACCATTAGAAAGGCACTGGTTGCAGCAGTTGTTCCTAATCCTGAGAGCTTCACAACTGATCAGTTACTTATGATGCTTGCAAACACCTTTCAGGGGCTGATGGGATAAAAGAAATTCTGTGGGGGAATCTACACTTAACTCAGACATAAGATGGGTACTGCAGTTAGTCTGAGGGGTCTGCTTTTTGAGAGGAAGAGAGGGCAGTCTGTCTTGTCCTGCCTCAATGCTGTTATTCTGCACTGATATCTTTATTCCACCTACTCCTGTTGGCTGGGAAGAGTTTCTGTCTTGTGTGGATAAGTGGCCAGCTACAGGTAAACGTTTGACGTGAGACTGCTGGGGGTTGATTCTAAAGACTGAATGCAACACCAGATACAAACTCCCAAACTGTCTGTGTTTCCAACCTTGCTTGGAATGTTAACCAGTGGATACAGCAGGAAATGTCCCTATCTAGTACCAATGATCTTGAGCAATCAAGGTGTCTATATTTCAGGGTCACTGAAGGGGTCAAAGGCAAAAGGGAAATAATTTTTAATCTTCCTTGAGGAGCTGCTGAAGTTCTTCAAGGAATAGCTCCTGTGGATGCATTAGATTAGCATTTTATTAAAGAGAGATTTATCTTTCAGTCATATTAAATCCAGCTTTTCTGATTACATGTCTCTCTAGCTCTTCTTCTTTTAGTACTCATCAATGCCTATTCTTACCCAACCCTGCTGATGGACAAGCAGGTATGACACGATATTTGTTGCCAGGGAAGCACACTGCAATGTCTTTGGTTAATTTTCATGGCTCCATCCAAGGATTCAGAAACAAGGAGAGGAGGCAGAGTTCAAGTGAAAGAGATAGTAAGCAATAAAGATCTACCGAGTCTTACTGCAGGTGAGGGGCTGGATGACATCATGGAAACTGGAGTGATCCCATGGAGTTATAAGATACAAGAAGCAAGAAAGGGTGGAGTTCTAAACTGGTGAAAATAGTTGTTGGAAGGCTGTGCTTTTAGTCTGAACTGTGGCTTTGGTTTTGGCCAATTCACTGGATGCTATCTGCTGCCCCTAGGAAATAGTTCTCTTCCTTTTGACCTGAACTGAGTCAGGGTCACGGTGGGCTTGTTGACAATGGGAGATGGCAATGGAGGTTGTTCTGTCTTAGAATGAGATGTAGATATATGTCTAATATCTGGTAGTGGAGGTCACAAAGCCAATGTGACAACCATTAAATGTTGTATTGCTGGCTTAAAGAATATACAGCTTTTATTTTATTCTTCCTTGCAGAACTGAGTGTACACCCACATCTGTCTCATCTGTTGTTGTTAATGTTTATGTGTAAATACACACACACACAATGCATCCTCTTACAATGATGCTCTTAAAGATGATGGAAAACAGTGTATGAAACTTGAAGAAGGGCTTGCATAATTTCTTTCCCCAAATCAGTTGATTTGATTTGATACTTTTTTCCCTACGTGATTTGCCTTCAATTTGCTCTTGCAGTATTTGCACACACACCACTTATTTAATCTCTCTCAGGCACTCTTCCCACAAGGAATCCTTTCACCTGAATGGGTTCACCCTTACATTCTTGGCTACACACATCAAGGTTTTTTTGTTCATTCATAAACTTCCACACATTCAAAGTTGTGTCTGTATAGTTTCTGTCCCCTGTACAGTCACTTAAACAAAATGGTGCTCAGAAAATTACTTCCTATATACAGTGTGTACAGTTTTTATTAAATAAATGCAACAGAATTTGCTTGGAGGAGAGAAAGCCTGTAAATCAAGAATAAATGCTGATGTCCTGCAAATGGTCAGAATAACTTTGGAGGTTGAACCTCCACCTGGAGTTAAAAAAAGTGTTTGCAGAAGAGCTTAGCACTAATCCTCTGAAATGATGGTAAAGGGAGTTCTGACCAAGCACTGTCATGATTACTTTCCCCCATCTCTGTTATTTCTTATTATTGTAATGAGTTTTGCTCTCTCAAGTAGAATAAGGTCACCAGTGAGATAAGATCAGCTTCGTTTGGCACAACCAAGAAGATCTGATCACAGTTTGGACTGCAGCTTGTAAATTCACCTTGGGTATTAACTTCTGGGCAAAAAGACACTGAAAATGCTAACATGGCCAAACAGAGGGAAAAAAAAAAGCCAGAGAGATAATTGCATAATTGCATTCTCACCATGTTGCACAGATTTTCCTGCCACTGTTTCAATAGCAAATTCCCTTTGAGCTTCATTTCTATGAAACTGTACCATACAAATGCTTAATTTCAAGGGTTTGTTGAAAGCCCTTTATAGAGTCTAAGGAGGAATACCAAGAGTATATACTCTATGGGTCCATATTGCAGTGCAGCCCATTTTCCTATCCCCTGCTGTCATACTCAGGGCATTAGTTTAGAATGAATCTTCTAGATCTTGTGGTGCAGCATTTGGACATCGTGGCATGATGGATGATGCCTTTAACTTCTGTCTTCAGAGTCTTTTCTAGGCTCTGATCCCTCTCTCTCACCACCCCTGCTCAACAGGAAAGGGGGGAACCAGGAACTGGTGATAATGGCACATGCATTTTCTATTGCATCAGGGAGCTGGGGTAGCTCCTGTGAGCCAGCTCACTCCTCTAGCAAGACCTGAGCAAAAGCTGTGTGTGGAGTCTACTACAGCTGCTGCCCTGAATTAGCAAGCCCAGATCTCAGAGCACAGTAAGTACCTTGAAGATGAGCAGTCCCACGTAGCAATTTATTGAAATTGCACTGACTGAATTGCCCCAGTTTATGAGAGCATTTTGTCTTTTAGTTATAAAAAGCCCATTGGCTTGGTAAAAAGTTTTGGAAATTTATTCTAAAGGGAACAAGCAAAAGCAGATGAATGACGTTTCTATGAACATGTGTTCTTACCTTTGCCTCTTCTCTCTGGTGGTGTTGGGAGGGAATTGTCAGGTGCCTAGGTCTATACATCTATGTCATTGCTAATTTTTAAGGCCCTTTGTAAAGAAAATTGGGTATTTTCTTAATGAAGACACTGAAGAAGTCTGATGTATCTAATTATCTTCTAGATGGGGACAAAATACTTTATCTAGAGCATGTCATACATTCTGAAAAGTCTCCCCACAATGCCAGTGACATATACTGGGGAGACAAGTAGTATGAGAGGGTTCTAGTACAAACCTCACCACAGGAATCATGTCTTTTTCATCTCCCTACAACTTATTTCCAAACTGCAGGGCTAGAGCTAGAGATGAGAAAGAAAGAAAGAAAGAATTAGAGGAATTAATCAGAAAAATCTACTCTCCTGTTGAGCAATTAGAGCATTACTTGCTGGACAAAGAACTTCTTGTATTGCACTGCTTTCCTCTTGTCTCTGTTTTGCTCCACACCCCAGCAAAGATGTACCTTGCAACCTTAAGAAACTTCCCTGCTCTTCTAATATTTTCTCACTATTCTCTGCCTATTTATAAAATGATGTCTGCTATTTTGGTGCCTAACTGTAACAATTTTTCATAAGTAGAGGTCCATGCGTCCAAGTTAGGTATATTAAGACTTTTTTCAAAGTAATTGTTATCTTCCTTGGTTCTATGTTGCACTCTGAATAGAAGTTTCTCAGTTAAATGAAGTCTTCTATCCCTCTAATTTGTAGACATTTCATGTATGGGTGTCCTAGGCTTTTCTTTTTCCAGTTGAAAGGATAGGATGAAATCTAGCTTATTTGCCCCAAATCTTTTTGGGCTTACTCTACCCTTGGTGATTAAGCTGGTTAAAAGTTGCTAGTTTGTTTTTTCTCACAAAGGACATGCTGTTTTCTGTCTGCTAAACCAAGGAGGTTAAATTTGGAATTGGAAGTGGAGACAGTGCTGTTGTCATTGATTTGACATAGAAGACTCTCTGTTGATAGGCAGCCAGATCAAAATATGATTCAAGTATGTGAGAGCATGGTGTTAGAAGACCTTGGACAGGGAAGAGGTAGAGGTGGTGCACTTTCAGAAGACTATCTCAACAAATCATTACTTTGATAAATTGCAAGCTACAAAATGCTAGATTGCCAGAACTACCAGCAAGTGAAGAAATGTACTAGAAGCCTGCCAGATGCACTTTTAAAATCTGGAGATAACTACTGAAGTAAATGAAGTAATACCTGACTTTCTTCACAGTAACTGAGACCAGGATCTAATCCCACGCCCTAAGGAGGGATTGATAATTTTTACTGCTGTTATGTTGTCCATATAAAACAGGTTAAAACCAATCAACAATAAGCTGCCTTTGCACAAACATATAAAGGGATAAAATCTTGCTCTTGGGATGCTGATTTTGGGTTAGGAAGATGCCCCTTTGGACCATTGTCACCTTGTTGAAATAGATCTCTATCATCTTCTCTGTTCATGTATACAAATTCGTTAGGATATGTGAAGGACTGTCTTTTCCAGGGAAACTTCCCAAGGGGCTCCTAATATTACTTGTAACTATTATTTAGTGTTTCAGTGTGGCTATTATCCACCTCAGACACAGCTCCATTTCAATAGTAGGAAGGTGATCAATACATACTGTATAAAATAATAATTATTTATTATTTATTGAGTACTGTGGGTAGGCTGCCTGCTATGCAAAATGTAGAAAAAGACAAAAACCTTTGGATACATGATCAGAGGGGGAAGGAAAGACATATAGCTTTGCAGTCTGTCCTTAAGGCAAATGCATTTCTAAGTGTCTGGTTCTGCATTATGAGCATCATACTCAAATTTTACAAGACCATAGAGTCTGGAGAGAGGGGCCAGAAAGTTTGATTCCTCATTTTTGGGTTTGTGTGCACCTCATGTGTATAATGTTCCTGTCTGCTAGTCCTGAGGTGGACTTTTAGCACGATAACATATTAAAAAACTTCACATACATGTTCCTCACAGTACATTTGTTGTGCTAAATACTAATGGTGATAAAATGGTAAATAACGATATCTAGGATGTACACCCTAAATGATTGAAATACTGACCCCAACACAGTCGATGGTGTCACTTGCTGTTAGAAGTGAGGAAACGAATGGATAAAAAGTTTGAGATATTTGTACAAGGAAACTTAGTAACTGGTTTAAACGAAATGGGCAGTGTATAAATCGACTTGAAATACGCAGTAGGTTGGATCAAACTCTGAGCTAGAAGGCAAAATTCTTTGTGAACTTTAAGGGTTTTGGGATACTGATGAAAGTGATTGTCTGAGAAAGACACTTTCTCTGCTCTGACGGCTGGTGCCTGGTGGCAAACTGAAGCAAAAAATAAGCCGCATCTTCCCGGCTTCGCCTTGCTGGGACCAGAGGGGCACTTGCTGTGCCGGCCTGGTGAAGGAGCGCTCGAGGAACGAGACGCTGCTGCGCCGAAGGCAGCCGAAAAGCCGCCGAGCCTCTTCGCTGGGAGGAGGCGGCGGAAGCGTGGGAGGCGAAGCCCGGCGGAGCGCTGCCGCCCGTGCCCGGGGCCGTGCCCGCTGTCGGGGCCGTGCGGACCGTGTCGGGGGCCGGGGCGCGGACCCGCGGTCTCTTTAAAAGCCGGGGCCGGTGGGGCGGGCGCGGCGGCAGCAGGGGG